>JAAVUK010000198.1:0-21112 GCA_014899095.1 Fusarium buxicola
GAGCATGGTGGGTGGGGGGAGGAACCTGTCCTCGCTTCTCATCGAAGCCGCCAGTCTCAATGTTCGTGTCCAGCGCAGGAGCGCCGGTGACCTTCTCTTCCGCCATCGCTGGGGATCAGAGAAGTAGAGCGCGTGGTGTGCGTTGTTTGTAGGTAGAGAGTCTGTAGGGCGGCTGTAGGCAGCGGCGGGTACAAAGAGATAAAACTGAGGGTGAGCTGCTGTGATGTGGGAAGAGAAACAGAGGAACGAGGTGAGTGGAGAAGGGGGGGGAGTGTCAAAGCACCGCACGAAGTAAGGGTCGCTTATATGTGAAGCATTCGTGGGTGAAGAGGAAAGGAAAGAGAGATGGTTCGAGGATGGGAGAGAGCTTCTATTTCAATGGCGACGCGAGATGCCTGAGCTTAGGTGCTTTACCGGCGAGCTTGCCGGCCCACGCCTGCCCATGCCCCATGCCAACAGACTTTCGGCCCTGATCGAAATGATGGAGACCCGGTCGTCGCTGGGTCTTTTTCGGATGGGCCCCACCCTCAATCCCTAATGCCTGCATGTTCTCTGGGACTGTCTCTGGCAGTGCGTAGCGTTTCTGCGCTGCACTGCGTCTTCTGTGGCCCCCCCTCCAGGAAAGGCAGAGAGCATGGGACCGGGGTCTCAGCAAACGGGTCCCACTGAGACCCAAGGCTCCACTACGAAAGAATTGGATGGACCTCCTAAGCCGGGATGGGTGGATGTGGATGGAGCCCTTCAGTGACTTACCACGAGTCCTGCGCAGGTTCTGGCATGGTCCTCTGTGAATCCCAATGTGCCCCAGGTTCTTAGGCCCATGCTGTCTCCAGGTACGACCGGACAGCCCTCGAGGTACTAGCGAGTAACAATCAAGGTCTTCACTGTACGAATTGAGTTGGTTGTCACGGTCCTGCCGGTCCAGTCATCATGTCACTGGCACATTGTTTTCTACTGGTCAATTGCTGCTTCTGCCGCACTCATGCACCCGCAAATTCAACCCGTAGCCCAGTGTCATTTACCTTTTTTTTTCTCGCTCATTTTTCTTTCTGTCTTTCCTTTTCCTTCTGCGTTGCCGATTAAGCCCGCACGCACTCGGGGTTGACGAAAGGTAGCCACATAACCAGGCACATACGGAGAAGAGCAATTGGATCACACCCTTTCGTGAGCTAGGTACACCCTCCGCCATTGGAGTTTTCGATCCGTTGGTTTGGAGAAAGTGAAAGTAAAGTGCGATGAGCCTGTAAACCCTCAGCGGACATATTGCACCGCAGGCAACCTCCATGGGATGCTCAATGCCGGAAATTTCTGCACCTACACTCTAGACAGGCAACTTGGCACAGCAAAGGACATATTTGCTCAATTCAGAGTCAAGGCCGATGGAACAATCAATGGGGAGCACGCACTACAGCCAGCAGCAGGTAGCCGCAACAACCATGAGACGCAATAACAAACATGGACGACATTGGAGATCAACAACAAACCCCATCTCACCAATTCATTCTAAAACAGCGCAGTAGCATCCGCCTCCACCCACCTAGTCTAGTGTCCAGTGTCTGCACAAGCCAGCACGCCAGTGTAGGAGCTACCCTTCCCGCACCCAGTAGCGTCGGCTTGGCCTGGTCAGCGCAGGACAGTCAGACAGCTTGACGCTGATATCCCCTCTCGCTTCTGTCTAGTTTGTTGTCTGCTGTCTGTTACTGGGGCGTGCCAGTTGGCACAAACCTGTGTGCGAGGGTGTGACCCTATGCCCCCCGTCTGCTCTCCAAACGTCGGTCGCTACATCTGCACTGGGGCCGGCGACCATCATGACCCATCGAAATCGCCTTGCCCTTGCCCTTGCCCCAGTCTCTGCTCAAACTTGTCCTCGGCCCAGGTCCTTCCATGCAGGTGCAGATGCTCAGTGCACAGTGCGTGGCGTTTATCAGCGTGGGGAATGGAAACAAGACGGTAATCTCACCAAGCTAAGGTGGAGAGTTCGAAGAGACGTCGCCAGCGGAGCATCTCCAATGAAAAGGAGATTGAGAGGGACTGCTAGCAGCAACACACTCAGATTTAAGACCACCACGGCAATAACATCAAACCACGCAGGGTAGACAAAAGACAAATTCACAAAGCCAGGGCCAGAGACAAATACTCACTGGATCTGATGACGATGAGCAAGTGTCTCTCCCATGTCTTGAGTTACTGGTGGCTGATGGCTGATGGCTGATAGCTGATGATGACTTGGATATGACTGGTGTCCACTGGCACCAGACAACCGGCAATCCGTGTGAGCGTCCGATTTCCTTGATCTTGATGCGATGCCAAATCCGATTCGCAACCAACACGAGCACGAGCAACAAGACCTACATGGGTTGGGGGGATTTCCGCCCTGGTCGGTGATACTTCGCTGTCCAACCCGGCCTTGCAAGTGAACGGAAAATCCATAACAAAGCGAGTAATTTACCTTCGTATCCATTGAACCTGATTGCCGTCTCTATTGCCTCATGCTCTAGAGGATCCAAATAGCATCTCCACGGCTGCTCACTTTGACACTAGACTGTATACAACGACACTGTGCATCTCCCGGCTTCCGCTTGGAGACCCCGTTGCAAAGGATGCAAATCAATCGAAGCTTGGTCCCTCTATTGCCTCACTGCCATTTTTTTTGCCTCACGATAGTCAGAAATTCAGTACAAATCTGGAGTACTTACCTACCCATGTTGGACCTGCTCAATACCTGGGCCTGGTCGTGTCCTCTACTGTCCTCGTGCCCATCGTCTCTACTGGGGCCCCGGTACCTCTGCTGTATGTCATTGCTGGGCATGCTTGTACCAGGTGTCTAGCTCCCCGTCGTGCTGAGGGATTTTCCTCCATGGGACCCCCATCCCGGGCCTTTCCCCCGTGTCCATGTGTAGTATCTCTTTGGGGCATGGTGACGACCGTGGGAAGGATGACGACACTGGACTGCCCAGCCCCGGCGGTCAGCAAAATCGCGACTGGCGGCACTGGAGACTGACTGTTCACTCTGAGACGAGGAGAACGGGGGACGGCGATTATAGGCTCCGCTCCTAGCCCATGGATAAGGCGAATTTGCGTGGAGCTTGGAGCTTGATGCTTAGTACAGGACGTACGGAAATTTGCAGCATGCATAGTAATTAATTCAGATCACTCACTTGGCAATAGCATTTGGACCGGCCTCGATGCTTAATCCACCTTTTTGGCTTGGAACAGCGTGTTGTTCGCAAGGTTGCGATTTGCGCGCAAGCACTGTCGTTCAATGTCCCAAATTCCCACACACGCCGATCATGAAATTCACCTTATGCAAGGCACTGGGGAAATAATGATAAAGTCGTTGCACTAGAAGATTACATGCCAAGAGTGCGCTAATATTTATGTCAACTCACTCTGATACGAATGTCGTTTTTGTTACTCACCTACAGTACGACCCACGGATCTGCCTCGGGACTAAGAACTGGCCTAACAAACCTGAGATGGACAGCTTCACAGATCCTTCGATGACGCCGACACATGTCTGTTTCTCCCCGTCACTCGCTCAATTAAGGTTCACCCTGCCGCGTGCAAACTCTTCTTGGGCCTGATACTGTACCCGTCAATTGGTGTCGTCGCCAGCACGAGAAGCATAAGGTTAAAACAAAGTAGTTTCTCTCGTGTCGCAGACAGGGCCGAAACGGGATTGCCGTGTTTCAATGTTGTCGACAATCGTCATTTCTGCGACGAAAAATCGCGTACACGACAAGCTTTTCCTTTGCAGGTCTCTTTACATCGCTGCCTACACTCGACTCGGCCTGCTCTGCTCACCCTCGTCGCTCAATGGCCTGTTGTGACGGAACTGTTCCAGGCTGCTCAAGGGAATTTCACCGGCATCTGTCGCAGGACACTCACCGGATTCAGGTTCTGACCACTGACTGGCTGTCATGGTGCCGTCGATGGAGCCTTGTCCAATCGCCTTATCGGCAGCTGTTGAACCATACCAGGCTTGGCAAGTACAGTACGGTGCGAGGCACAGTCTACATGCGACCTCCAGAGATTGGCAAACCTCGAATTGCCTTGAAGAGGAGCCCTGTTCGGTCGCTGGGCCTCGCCTGGGCTGGATCGGCTTGGCTGAGGTGCCCTAGGCGTCTCTGCCTGGCCTTCTCCGTGTCCGTGTTTGAACCACCGAAGCTTCACCTGCTCCATTCGCTTCATCGTCCACGCATGAGGCGCCGCTAGCGTCTTCGATCTGGCCTGCGGGTGAACGCGGGTCCTTTTGGGGAGAGACCGCTGAAGCCATCTCCAAAACGGCAGCCTATGACAAGCCATGTGCCAACGACGGCTGAGCTTCTCCAGCGCCAAGCGCCAGGCGTGGAAAAAGAAAACGCACATCAATTCTGCTGACATAAATATCAGCACAGGACTAGTAAAGTGCCGCTAATAGAGTGTACAGATATTTAAGTTCGCTATCGTGGGGGGAGCGTTATTTACGAGCATCATAGCTCCCCCAAGCCTCGTACGCAGGTGGAGGACTCCAAGAGCGGAAATGCACAGTCCAGTCATGATTCGATTGGCGGCTCCGGGAGCCACCTGGAACTTTTCTAGAAGCCGACCGTTCCATGCTGACCCTCACCTCGGTCGCATCCCTCGCCAATGTCCTTTCGTTTCTTCACGCCGCTTGACCTGTGACCGCGATACTCGGTGCTCGGCCACCGCCTGTGATGGTCATGATGCCAGTCATCACCTCTCAGCCAAGCGCAGCCAAGTCGATCCAGGCCCGAGCTGGGCGACCCTGGGGGCCTGGTAAAACTCCAGGGCAGCCCTTGTCATGCCCCAGAGTCGTTAAAAGACTCGCACCCACAGAGGCCGGCCTGGCTCACTACGTCACTGGAATGGTGGTCTCCATGATTATCCCCAACCTCCCTCTGGCAAAACGCGCAAAAAGAAGGTGAGACAACCATTGATTGGCCAATGACAGCATCTGCTTCTCCGATCGCCTAGCCGGCCTCGCCCTCGCGGTTTTTTCCTGGTCACATCCCACTTCCACCTCGTCTCGGCTTTGCCGTGGGGGGTCCTTAAACTGGGGTCGCTCTCTTCCGTTACGCGACCGTGAAAGAGCTTGCTTCGTCGGCGCTTGGTGGTCGCGACCTCCGTGCGCAAGTGACAACCCGTCGGTCGGTCCTTAGATGGCGCCGTTGCCTCGGTGTGTCAAAGGGCGAGAGGGAGAAAATCCGGCCTTTTCGCGGTGAACCATGGTCTTTGCTGGGGCCCTCGGGAGCCCTAGAAGATCGCAATGGACGGGTACGGTAAGTTCGTCAAGGCTTGAAGACGAAAGGACCTGAATCGATCACAGCCGGTCGGGGTCGGTTCTCCGCACCAGGTTCTGTACGGGTATTCGACTCCACTGTGTTGTTGCTGACTCTTGACGTTCACACGCTCCCGTCACTTGACACGAAGTAATCCAATTGCCTCGTCCACTGTCACTGTCCCAAGACTTTGCCGCGCCTGTCGTTCATTGCCTAGCAATCCCCAGACCCATCAAGCCCACGTTGAAGCCCACCCGCATAACTGCAAGCCTTGTTTGTGTAGCTCATTATCTATCCAGTTTTTATGCCTACGCTGACGCCTATGATGTTGTGAGACACACGCCTGTACCCTTATTCTGGGGACACAGCGGTAAACCATCGTGGTCCGATATCCGCCGCGGCAGTCAGTATTGTTCCATCAAAATACGTACGAATTACCCTACGTCTCATTTTAGCATCGAGCCATTTCCAATGAGGAAAGAGAGGAGCTCAAAGGAGGAAATGAAAAGAAGCAGAAGCAGAAGTTACAATTTGTCGTGCCCACTCTCGTGCCAACAAGGCCGGGTCAGATGAGACGTACTGTATATTATCGTGGAACATCTCTCGAGTACTATCCTCCCACAACTTTGCGCTTGTGCGGTACATGCCAATTACATCAATAAGAACCTGGAATGGATTACATGACCTGTATGCGCGTGTAGGGCCATCGAGAGAGTACACGTAGATATCGTCTCATCCCATCCCATCCCATTCTAGCCTACCCCAACCAACACTCTTTCACGATGCCAAGTGGACGAGGCATTTCTTCACTCCATGCTCGTGCATTTTCCCCATCCCCTTGGCGGTGCGGAAGCTTGCGGCGGATCCGGGGTTGCCCGGGAGGCGCTGGAGCTAGAGGCTGGGGGGTGGCGCCTCAATTGGCCACGACGATTGGGCGGACGGTTGGGTTGATGCGGGAATTGAACAACCATTGAAACGGTCCAAGCCCATAGACTCGACCTAGACTCTGCCAATATCGCTCACTCTCTTTGATATGGGCGCTCTCATTGATGGCTGCAAACCATTGACAATTCACGGGTAACATGCCTGGGATTAGTTAGGTTCTGTACCTTAATTCAGCGACAGGGAACTCGGTGCTGTGCGAGAGATTGCTGAGCTACCATTGTTTGAAGCTTCGCAGTTGCTCAGCTTCAAAGTCTCGCAGGCCGTTGAGGCTATTGGCTACACCCTCTAATTGTCTGAGGTTTATGCCAACCATCCCTTGGCGCATGCTGGCTTACCTGCTGCCGACCTATCCTCTTCTCCCCGTCCTATTCCTCCCTCCGCTACTCCATCTCCCCAGACCGCACTGTCAAGACCACCGATTCACTCCATACCTTACCTTCTTGGCGGATGCACAATTGCGGGGGACAGTGTCCCTGACTGGCTAAGCTCTGAAGGGACCTGACTTGTGCTGGCTTCTCCAATCCTGGGGCCCTGGTCGCTTTACTGCTTTACCGCGCTCCGCCATGTTCTTTTCTCGTCCGCTCCGCCAGAGTCTGGGGGAGGGGAGGACTGTTCGTCCGATAGGCGCTACTAGAGCATGGGTTTCTCACTGTCTTGCGCATACCTTGACTTCCAACAAGTTTTGTTCTCGTGTAGTGAATAAGGGGCTGGTCATCATTGGCGATGGAGGACAGGATTGCAATCCCTTGCTCTCGCCTCAGCTGACGTTGCTCGACCGAGGCTGAGGCGTTACTGGTAAACGGCCGTGACAAAGCCGACAACGACTACGATTGCGAAGCAGCCATGGGACATCAACGTCACTCATCAAGGACCCCGGTCTTCTTTCACAGCACAGACGAACTTCGGAAACCTGCATTTTTGCCGCTGCCAAAGCCGCAACCCTTGACAAAGGCCAACGCTTGTGAACAAGGCAAACAGACAACTTGTTCCCGAAACTGTTTCGAGGCCGTACCGAGTAAGCCCCAGCTCGCCTCCAACTCCAAACCCCAACGACCCCAACGAAGCAACACAAATCGAAATGCAGGGATTTGCAACACGCCTGCATAAAGACAGACCCGCTGTGACCGATCCAAGCGATTTGGCTCGCACGCGACCTCTCGGCACTCGTGGAGCCGCGGTGGTGCCCTTGGTTGGCCCTGTACACATCCACTCTGCGTACGACGCTGGTCGGGCGAACCACACTGTACGAAATCAGGGTCTGAGGAGCGCCATCGGAGTGTCAATCGCCGGGCAGCGACCGGGCATGCTTCAGCGATACAGGCCGCTGTTTCCCAAAGCCTCACCGGAGGCGGTAGCAATGGTCGAGGCTTAGGGCCGATGACTCTGGCCGAAGTATGGCACGGTCGTCGCCTCGTTCACCTGCTCCACCAACAAGGGCTCCGGTTCCGTTCCTGATGTCCACTTCCTCTTTTTGCCTTTTTCTTACTAGCTCACGAACTTGCCGCGGCTGGCCGTGCCCTATTCTGCACGTACAGTACAGAGAGTATCGAGTCGGCTGCCCAGAAAGTCCAGGCCCGGCCCTGTCAATCGTCGGACATTACTTCCTCAAGTCAGAGAGGCACTAATAAGCACCCCGAGCTAGAGGCCCCAAGCGCGGCTTTTTGTTGTTGTTGTTGTTGTCGTTGCTGTTGTTATTTTCTTTTACGTGTCGGCTGGACTTTGATGACAACCTACCCACCCGTTATCACTTGTCGATGGAAATCCGCCCTGTCGTTGGCTCTGTTGGCCCATCTGCAGCCGGCAAATGAGGCTCTCCCATACGAAGCGCTAGCTCCCCATGACCATGACATGGCCATGACCATTTGCAGCTTACCTCCTATCTATCCGTGCCGTCATTCCCGAAACTGATGATTTCCTTTCCGTTCGATGGTGAATCTGAAATCCACAGGGCGACTGCCAGTATGATGTCAACGCAGATTGAGCAGATTGAGCAAAGGAATAATATGCTTTGTACTTGATACGTACTGTAGCACTAATGAACCGCTACGGTGACGTCGGCACGTTGCGTTTGTCCTGAAACAAGTCCGTCGGATGTTCAGCAATGGGCGTCCGCTCAGGCTCAATTGGCATTGGCGGCCAGGTCTCGATCTTGGTCATGTCGTCGCCGTCTCTCTTGTCTGCCGGCGACAGGCGCATCTCCATCTCCACGGCAAGCTAGCGATCTTGCTGGCGTGAGAGTGAGAGGGTTTCTTTTACGTTTTGCATGGCAAGGCTCCAGATGTGGCATCGAGGGCGGCAGAGGCTCTGCCCTGACTCGAGTGGTTGCACGCCACGTCCCGGTCCCTTAGAGACGGCACCGGGACGTGCCTGGAACTTGGCATGTACCAAATCCGTACGAGGCAGGTCAGCTGTGATCACTGATCGACCAAGGACGGCACTTTGGCGGTCGGCTCTTAATGGGCACGCCCGCACGTCGCAATCGAACAAGAGGCCAAACGTTGGATGTGGATTGTGATGGAGACGAGATGGATCCCGACTGGCTTGGTGAGCCAACCATGGATTGATGGATCCGAGGCTGTCAGAGGACCCTGCATCCTATCTTGACAACTAATGACAACTAATTCACTCATACAATTCCAAGCGCTGATATGGGAGAATTGGTATGGCGCTGGTCTCTCCCACTAGCCTCCTACTGTATGTTTGAGTACTCCCGTATCCAGGCGCGGTGCCCGGCGGTCAGACGCAGCAAATCACTCAACCGGATAGACTATTTCGAGCTAGCATGTCAGAGCTGCTGTGAGTGCGGAGTAGCAAGCTACATACTCTAGCTGAAGGACAACGACAGCATCGGGAATAGGTCGCTTGAAATGGGGAAATAAGCGCGATTTGCGACTTGCAGATTAAATCACGGAGCCGACGACGGACCTTGACCCCAATCATGTTGACGTCTGCGCAATCATTTGATAAGTCAGTCTTGGCCCGCAGAGGCCAGCTCGATGCTCAGCTCGCCCTGCGATTGTTAGCAGTACTATTTCAGTAATTCTGCGCCAGCCCGCCACGTTGATATTTTGATGGACAGCCGGCGACTTGGCAACGGAGGAACCAAGACCATACCATGTACGGATACGGATAGTGATAGCAAAGGACGACTCGTCAATTGGACGCCCTTGGCGGTGGTGCTTCCCGTGTGTGATGAGCCAATCTCGACTTCCATCGCTCCGAACATGCCAAGAGTTGTGAAGCGAGGAACGACCCGGTTGAACAACAAGCACAAACTCGAGGAGCTTCGTCAACACCACACCTGCAGACGGACACGCACACTTACATGGGCACTCGCATACACACCCGCATTGCGGCGCGCCACGCCATGAGGGCGGCCATTCTCCCTTGCCTCCAAGTTTGCCCTCCCTCACTTCCTCCATCTCTCTCTTTTCCCCAGGAAAAGTGGCGTGCGTTGTGCAGCTTGCCGGTCGACCGGCGGGCCGTGGTCGTCTGTGGGGTTTGCCGCGCCAGAGATATTGAGGCGTGATGGGCACAGCCGGGGAAGACTGGGGAGCCGCGAGGGATATACAGGCCCTTGTAGCATGGCATCCCGCAGGAGGCACGAGGTGAGGTGTTTGTTGCAGAGGACATGCGCCCCAGCCTTTCCTCGTCTTTGCTCTGCTTTGCTTGACCTTGTCAGAGTTTGTCTTGCCTCACATTACATGCTTGTTCTCGTTACATAGTGGTGTATCCGGGGGAGGGTCGCAACGTCCTTGTCTGGGGTTGATTGTTTTCCTCGCGTGGTTACTTTCCTATTCTACCTCTTTGGCTCGCGGTCGGGGAAGTTCCCGTTTCAGGATGTTATAGTATGTGTATGGTTATGTTGTGTTGTACGACGACCAGTTGCGTTGCGATGTACGACGATCGGTTGCGAAAAATCGTCGTCAGTTGTCTATCTTTGTCCACCTGATACCAGACGACGCAGCCTGTTCATGCTTCGAGGCTGTGCTTCCGTACATCCAACAGGCCTCAGTAGTTGACGGCGACTCTTCGTAATCTTTGCTTCAATATTGACACGTTCGCCTCGTCTCAGCGTCTCAAACGAACTGCCCTGACCACTTCACATCTTGGCTCACGTACACGGTACGTTCGCTGCTCGGAAGCCGATTCAAGAGGACGCGCATGCTTCGTACAGCCCTATCAAATCACCATCTTGGCAGCGTGGATCGCACAAGTTCTCAAAACGGCGGCTACCGATGCCAATTCTTCTGCACACGTTACAGGGCGATTCTTGGCACACAGGTCGAGCTACTGTAGCATCCCTATCCCTCTCGGCGCGGTTGTCAAATTCCAGACCCAATCTCCATCGGAGACTCAATCTCCATCGGTTCACTTTTTTCTTCTTCTTTCTTGTCCCGATTCCTCCCTTCTTTCATCGCCCATTTCGATGAGACCCTATCAATTTGTTCTGTTTGTTTTGTTTACCTTGTTGGGACATGAGGTATTTCGCCGTGATCCGAGTCGGCCACTTCCGCTGCGCGTCATGGTGCTGCAGTTGCTTCTGCAGGTTTCATCAATAATCCTTCTTTTGGAAGCCTCTAGCGCCTCTTTGCTTTTTCCACCTGGGCTCATGCAAGTGTTTTTTATATATTTTACTTGGGACATTTTTCTCCGTTTGCTTGACGTGTTTTCGGATATGACCTAGATGCACAACGGAGGGGCCCGGGGGGGGACATGAAAAGAATAGGTTTTGTTTTTTATGCTACGACTTTGATGGCGGTGGGTATGGTTAAGATTGCTGCATGCTTTGGGCGTGGCATGTATCATGTCGTGCAGACGGCCGCGGTTTCAGCTCGGGCTAGTATGTTAACTGGTATGCATTGGGATATTGCCCTGGATCCATATTGTGGGTGGAGGATCCGCTGGCAGTTCTGCTTTGTCTTTTCGAGGGGTGAGGATAGTTGCCTTCTCCAGGTCAAAGGTGACCTTTGAGGTTGAGCCTTTGGGGCTTGGCGTGTCAGAGAACGTGTGCAGTGCTGGTGCTATATCATCATGTCATGTTTGGTATGCGACGATCGACAACCCTTCTCTAGCACATCAGTCTCCGGGTCGTGCTTTTCACAATCTTCTTATGCCCGCAATGTTGAGGTAGCGGCTAGGCCAGTCAACACGAAGCTTGCACACCTACCGCTACCTGCTTCAGGGATAATAATAGTAAAGACAGAGAGATAAGGTTCAGGGACTTATCCGCATTCTATTATGACTACTCCGTAGGTAGTATAGTATTCCACTGGTTACCTTTTGGTAATGTTGATCTCGTATCTAGCACGAGTGCTCTTCATCCTAACCAGACCACGACCGCTGGTAATAACCCCACGACGGACATGGCCTGGACTAGACAAGACTACGTTATATATACTAACCTTGTCTGATAATAATGGAAATGACACCAAGGTAGGACTCGCGAGCTAATCTACCGTGGCTCCCTTGACCGTCTAGTCAGGGAAATGCCGATCCTCTGTTTTAGTATCAGTGCTCAACATCTTGGCGCGAGGTCAACAACTGACAGCCTCCAATGGTAATCAACAGCAACGCCAGAGAGTCAAGTTCCGGGAGCTATGCTGCCTCGACGGTGACTTGCTAGTCAGGGGATGTCGATCACGTTTTACACCAATACTCCTCCTCGTCTTGGCATGACCTTGCAGCTGGCAATTTCCAATGCCAGTAATAACAACAGCAGAATAAGACCAATGGCTACTCTGTGGTTGGTGTCTACTCCTACCGTGGTAGTTTACTAGTCAGGGGAGGATGGTCCCATATGAAACTAAGCGTCTATGCCAAGACGACGAGCATGGACCTTATCTCATCGCCCATTAACATCCCCATGGGGACAATAGTTCAGGCAACTATCTAAACGGATCCCAAGTCGGTCGAGTCCAAACGGATGGCGATTCGTGTCGACACTTCTAAGTTAAATTACAAGCGCTGATCGGAGTTACTGTCACGTGCAATGTACACTACCCTATACGCACACTCGAGATGGGAGGGTTGGCCCCTTGCTGTAAGAGTCGAGCTTCTGGTAAGGTCTTTGCGTATGATATAGAGTGCTCGCATGATAACATGTTTCATGAGTTATCGTGGTGTAGTCGTAGCGACCTCGCTCTGGAACCTGTAGACTTGGGAGCGGATCCGATAGGGGGATGAAGTCGAAAGCACGAGGCATGATCAAGATTATGGTAGAGACAACGAGCTGGACAAGCCAGGGCATGAAACTCCCGGAAAGCCTCTTGTCTATGCTGTTGTTAGTTTTAAGGGTTTACTATCTCATCGGGCTGCTAGACTGATACTCATTACACCAAGTCTATTTACTCTCCAGGGTGATGCGGCTGTGGAACGTTTGACTCGCCTCCACCACAACATACAGCAACACTCGACAGACCAACATACACCCCGTAACGACATCAGGTCATCCGACTAACCAAGATGAGCTACAGATATGGGGTTACGTGTCGGAGCCACCTTTAGGGTATCCGATAGTGATGCTGCCTGTAACACGACTCACTTATACCACCCGGCTTCATAGTCTGATACATCATTTGTATGGGATAGGTACCGATTTCTTTTTTATATTACGTAGCCAACATCGCTACGAGTTTACTGCGACCCTCAGCTGGTCGCCAAAAGCCCATGCGGTCTTCTCTGTAGATGTAGGCAACCCGTCTACCCGTCCTTGCTTGCTTGATCAATGCGAGAACCCAAGTCGCCAACGTCACTACTTGGACAACAACATGCGAATCATGCCACCAACGCCACCGTCCCATTTGCCCTCGTTGGATTAGAGCAAACCAGAGAAACATATAAAAACATACAATGTCCTCCCTTTTCCTTTCCCCCCGGGGTATCATCTAGGTAACTGCGTGCAACTCTCAAAAATCTCAGTTGCCTGAACTCGGATCGGGGAATGCAAATCCCGCAGGGAAGCTAGGCATGCCGTTGGGCAGGGTGCCGATGCCGAAGGGGAACGCAGCCATGCCCTGCGGGTCCTTGGGTCCGTCCCGGTGGTCGTCTCGCCGGTTGTGGGCGCCGTTAGAATGGCTGTGGCTGTTCTCTCGGCTCCGACGCCACCGGGAGAGGTCCTCGTCCCGGCTGCGGGTCGACTTGGGTCCGTTGCTACCGCCCTTGTCGGTCTGCATGCGCCGGCTGATGGCCTTGGACGACACGCCGGCTCCGATCTCAATGTCGGGCTCCTCTACGGACATGCCCGACTCGATGGGACGGCCGCCGCTGCCACCGAAGGGAGCAGTCAACATCCACTTCCGGTCAGCTTCTGTCAGCTTATGGATGGGAATAATGCTGACACCCGTCGAGTAGTCGCTGCAATCTCGAGGGCCGAAGCCAACACCCCAGCGAGTCTTCTGTACTGTTAGCTTGAGCTTGTAGCGTCAAGAGAGGAAGAATACTTACACGAAGGGGTACCTCCAGGTTTCGGGAATCCTCGGTGCCTTCCTTTGCGCTGACGGCATCTCGACGAGTGAGCATCTTGACAAACGCATGACGCTTGTCCTTGTTGACAATGCAAGTTTGCACAGTACCAAATCGGCCAAAGATACCGCGCAATTCGCTCTCGGAGCAGCTATTTTTAGTGGTTAGCAAACACAGTATCCGACAACTACAAGACCAGCGTGTACTCACGTTACCCCGCCGACAAAGAGGGTTCGGCTGTAGACTTTGATATGTCCCGATGGAAGAGTCGAATCGAATTCAATCCACTTCTCGGTCTGGCCATGATCATGGGGCGGACTTGGGCTTCGGCCACGTCGTCCGGGAGGACTGCGCTGGCGATAATCACCTCCACGTCGGTCATCATGACGGCCACGGTTGGGCGATTCATGGCCGTAGTCCATTCGGTCACGTCCATTGCGAGGCGAGCCACGAGCACTCCAGCCACGGGCGGGAGATCTTGATCGAGATCGTCCATGGTATCTGGGAGGAGATCTTACATGATCATAATCTCGGTCACGTGATTCTTCCGACTTCCCCAATGGGCCACCCCATGCTGGTTGACCAGGAACATGAGAATTCTGTGGAAGGGGAAGAGACTGTTGGGCCGGAGAAGCCGCTGCCGCTCCCGCCCCCGAAGTCATGCTCTGGATGAGAGCGGGAATCTTATCAAATGGGACGCCCTGCTCGGCCAGCGCCTTGATCAAGAGAATCTGCTGCTGCGTGTTGGGATCAAGCCCTGGTCCAGAGGCCGAAGCACCGGGAATGGATGCCCCAGGTACGGCCCCGCTCATCGGGTTAGGTGGATTACTCAAGTTATGCGAGAGAGCACCTGGAAGGCCATTGTGGCCCGGCATCTGCGGGAGACCGAAGGGAAGAGACGGCACATTCACAGGCTGCAATGTCGAGTACGACACGGGTGGCAGAGCAGATGATACTGGCTGCGGCGGCCCGGAAGCGGGCAGATTATACGATGCCGTAGGCGCGGGATGGGGAGCATTGGCCGGAGGAGCACTGGTGTTCTGTCGCGCAATATTGGCCAGAGCCTCAAGGATGGACGACCCGTTGGGGGCCGGAAGGCCCGAGGGAGCTGGAGCAGTTGAGTTGCCCTGTAACGACGCCAATACGTGTGGAGGCGGACTACCGGGAGGAGTGGTCGATTCGTCTGCGACGTCACATAAGTTAGACGGGATGTTTCCTCAAACAGCGGAGCAGTGACGCCCAGGCATAGAGCCCGGCATGTAACCGCCCGAGGGACAACGTACTCTGTGGTGGTGCGCTGAGCTTTCCCTTGAAAGACTCAAGCATTGGCATAGGGAATGTCTGGCCCTTCTCCCAGATGTCAAGAAGTTTCTTAATCTTTTCCTGCACGTCGGATGATGTGTGAGTTACGATCCAAAGAATAATACGGAATCAAATGTGTCATGGGACGAGATGGCCAGTAGCGGCGCCTTCGACGGTGCTGTACGGCGCGCGACATATGGCACTCGATGCCAGCTACAGAAAGGTGATATTGCGAGTTCAAAGATGCGTACCTTTTGCTCCTCCGGGGCGGTTTGCAGGATGTCATTCATCAAAACAGGCATGAGTTCCGTCACTCGATGGACGCCAGCGGCATAGGTTCCATCCTGGGCAGAGCTGTTTATTGCCTGTGCCTGAGTCTTGGCCTGTTCGAGCCATTTCCGGGTTACAGAGTCTACGACGTAGAGTACCCCTAATTTGTGTGTTCCCGGTGCCTTTTTGAAGTGTGTGTAGATCTTTTGAATGAGGACGGACTCGGACTGGAAGGACAAACAGTTAGCACCTGCAAAGCAAAATGTACTTGAGGCTTGGCGGAGAGCCATACCTGGATGTTGGACACGCAGAGCGATGTCAAGCTGGTGATGCGAGATCCGGATACGCCTGGTGGCTTTAGGTTGAGCATGGCCTGGAGGCCGGCCTCCAAATCCGCAACTGCGGACGCCATGGTGCGAAATACTGGAGTAGTCCACGAACTACGCGTGACGCCTTAAGATGCACTCCAGGAAAATATGAATCCCGGGGCGAAATGTCCAGAAGTGGGCGACACCACTTTTGATGGAAGCCTGGAGCACGGGAGAGCAGAGCGAGTGATTTCCCAGCAACGAGTTTTTTTCTTTTGCCGCCTTGTCAGGTACGAAAGTCCAGGTTTCTTTTTACGCAGTCGCGACTGGCGAAGAAGTGTACGAGAACAGAAAACTGCGTCGCGAATACAAGAGAAGGCAGACCTCAGGAGTACGGTACGGTACGACTTGCGCGAGAAAAGCTCTTCTACTGTTGCGTCAGGGGCGCGACGAGGGTCACAAGATGCTGAGTGATCTGCAGCGGCGAGAACCAACGAGACCGTCTAACGGATGATCGGTCGTCAGTGCTAGAAAAGGTTGAGAGGAATACACGAGATGGCAGCGCAAGAGCTGGCGGCTGATGCTTTGATGGATGTCGTTGTCGTTGATGCTGCTTCTGCGTTGTTGGTCGTCATGAAGTGACGATGATGGAGCGATGAGGATGGGAGGAGAAAAGGTGAGGCGAGGAAGCGTGACAAGTGGAGCCTGCTTTTGAGAGCCGCGGTTGGTCAGATGAGTCTTTGTCCTCTCCTGGCCGTGGTTAATCCGGGTCAAAGAAAAAATCCTGCAAGTTGAAGAGTGGAGACTGAAGTCACGTGGAGATACAGGGACAAAGAATACCCAAGGTATCTCCGTGTTGTAGCCGAACGGAGCCCTTTTATGACTGATTTACGGATATAGGATTGACTAACAGGTAGAGAACAAGGACAAACGCCAACCCACCCTTCAAAAAGAAAGCAATCCCGTCACAGCGCGAATTTCGGCCGAGACCTTGAGGTAAACGACAGAGAGAGGCGTGCGTTGTTTTCCATGACGCTCGGTCATAGGTCACCGAGGGAAAAGATCAAGGATGGCATGGGCGACCTGACACCTGGGCCACTAGACGCCCCGTGAGATGCATGGTTGGCAATTAATAATGTAATCGCAAGGGCCCACGATACAAATTCGTACTGTCTTGGTTGATGGAGGCGAGTGCAGAGACAACGAGAAAAAACCAGTTGATTACCGATTACCCTGAAGAGCAGGGTGGTTGGAAGAATAGCCGACGATTGCGACTCAAGTCTGCCGAGCTCACCGGGTGATCGGAGGCCCTGCACGCTGTAATGCTCGACACAGACAGGGCACGACATTTTCAAATGGGATTGGGGGCCTTCGTCCCTTTTAGACCACAGCGACTAGGACAATCGGAGAACGTGAGGGGCAATTGAGGTTCTTCTCCTCACGACAGCCAAAGCTGGATGGGATCGCTGGCCGGATGGAGGGGAGTTCGGTACTCCGAGCCAGCACCACAAGGCCTCGGAGGCCCGGCGACGGCAATGGGGACGGGAGATCCGGGCGTCCTCCACCCAAGTTTGTCCACACAGCGTGCTTGTCTACTGGGACTAGGGCAGAACCGCTCAGGCATGGGAGGCCACATTGGCCAGCCATTTGATAGGCTGCTTGCGACGTTAGCAGGAACCCATCTGACGTCAAACAAAGCTACGTCGCGGCAGCAACATGGCCGAGGTCCCCCGAGCATGAACGAAGAAAGATATCCACCTCTTCGTTCGAAGGGGGCGGGCTCTTGTTCCTTTTACGTCTCAATGCAGTCGAGAGCCACAGCCGAAAAATGAGCGAGCGGCACGTCTCCAACTGTTGCTGTACCCCGGGCGCAAAAGGAAGTACGTACTGGTCACGGCGCAGTTGTCATGATGGAGTCGTCAGAATAACGGGTCCCGGTCAGTAAGATCTTCAATGCACCCTCACGTTTCTTTTTTGTCCTCCACGTTTTCGCTACAGCTCCTAAGATTAGGGCTCAACAGACACCAATGCCTCCCTGCTGGCAGATGTCTTAGAGCTGGAAGAGGCACGAACACCTCCTGTTTCCCCTGGCGAGCTGGAGCCGTAAACCCTCGAGGCCCAGCCCTCCTTCACCCAGCCTTTTCTCACCAGGCCAACACAACCCCAGACACCTGCTGGTAGCTAAGCTGTTGGGGCTGCATCTCGGCCATTTGGGGAGGCGTCGAATTGGAGGAGGGCGTCGGGGGAGACATGGATTGGACGGAAATTTTGGGGCTTGCAGGTTGGGGGCGGTACGTCCGCGGCAATACTCCTTAGCTCAGCTAGAGCTGTGCAACCTCACCAAAAAAGAGGACAGCACAGCATGGAGGGCTACTGGAAATGTAGGTCCGAACCGGCAAGTGAGTGGTATTGGGAGGGACACCATCAGGAGTTTGCAATTGATGACAGAATCGGGAGCTGGGCACGTCAAAGAGGGTGCTGGACTGAACTGCGGCAAACAACAAGAAGGGTTTGTTTTGATGTGATCATGGATCGGATTGGACTGAATCCAGTTATCCTACGTACAATGTTTAAGATGGATGTATTTTCTCATCTGGCCTCTATCAAGACATCCCCGCGAAGAGCGATGTCGCAACCGGACTGGCAGTTTCTTTTCTTTTCAAACAGCCATCCATCATGATCCTTGCCCTGGAGCCCCGGGCAGAGCAGACACTGGCTGTCCCCAGAAAACCCCTGGCAAATCGCCTGCAACAAGCAGAAAACAGACCTGGAAGATGGAAAAAATTGCCTGCCGCACCCCTGTAAATACCTGGAGGAAACCTGTAAATCCGCCCCGTAAGTCCCGTACGTAACTGGGTGTCTCCACGCTCCACGCGCGGCTTCACAGGCCCCGTCCCCCCGGTCCCCGAGGTTCAGAGCGCAGGCTCACAGGTAACCTGAACCAAGCCAAGGTATTTTTTTCCTCCCGTCCAACTTAATTAACTTGGACCTGCGCCTTTTTTACTTGAACCTCTTCCTCCCCTTCCCTAGGTTTTCTTCCTCTCTCATATACTTTCTTCTTCCCTCTCCGGCATCTCCGCCACTTGGTCTCTCTTCTTCCTCCTGCACTCCTCTGCATATCACAGCCTCTCACAATGGCCTCTGTCACCCGTCTCAGCAATGCTGCCCTGCGGGCTTCCCTCCGCTCCTCTCCTGTCAATAGCTCTGCCTTCAACGCCGTGCGATGCTACTCGGCTAAGGCTCAGGTACGTTAACCTCGGATTTGCCCAATGCGACCTCTATTGTTGTCATGACTCCGGGGCCATTGGCCCTCTTACACGCAACATTCGCTGACTGTTCTCGTCACAGACCCTGAAGGAGCGATTCGCCGAGCTGCTGCCCGAGAAGATTGAGCAGGTCAAGGCCCTCCGAAAGTCAGTCGCATCCCTTCCTCGGCTTATTGCTTGCCGACGCTCGGTCATGCCTGGAGCTTTGAGCTTCCAGCGTGGACATGTGCGCCAACAACGGACAATTGAACATTGTAGCTGACATCCACCAATAGGGAGCATGGCTCCAAGGTCGTCGACAAGGTCACCCTTGACCAGGTCTATGGTGGTGCCCGTGGCATCAAGGCCCTTGTCTGGGAGGGTTCCGTCCTCGACGCTGAGGAGGGTATCCGATTCCGTGGCAAGACCATCCCCGAGTGCCAGGAGCTTCTCCCCAAGGCTCCCGGTGGCAAGGAGCCTCTTCCCGAGGGTGAGTAGACTCGAGTCGCAGAAATGCGCGCGCAGCTACCTATGCTAATCGCGAATCGCTCAGGTCTCTTCTGGCTTCTCCTGACCGGCGAGGTTCCTACCGAGCAGCAGGTCCGCGATCTCTCCGCCGAGTGGGCTGCCCGCTCCGACCTCCCCAAGTTCGTTGAGGAGCTCATCGACCACTGCCCGACCGACCTCCACCCCATGGCCCAGTTCTCTCTGGCCGTCACTGCTCTCGAGCACACCTCCAGCTTCGCCAAGGCCTACGCCAAGGGTATCAACAAGAAGGAGTACTGGGGCTACACATTTGAGGACTCTATGGATCTCATTGCCAAGCTCCCTAACATTGCCTCGCGCATCTACCAGAACGTCTTCAAGGGCGGCAAGGTCGCTCCTATCCAGAAGGACAAGGATTACTCCTTCAACTTCGCCAACCAGCTTGGCTTTGGCGACAACGCCGAATTCGTCGAGCTTATGCGTCTGTACCTGACCATCCACACCGACCACGAGGGTGGTAACGTCTCTGCCCACACCACCCACCTTGTCGGCAGCGCCCTCAGCTCTCCCTTCCTCTCTCTCGCCGCCGGGCTCAACGGCCTTGCCGGTCCCCTGCACGGCCTGGCCAACCAGGAGGTGCTCAACTGGCTCACCGAGATGAAGAAGTCCGTTGGCGACGACCTGAGCGACAAGGCCATCACCGACTACCTCTGGTCGACCCTTAACGCTGGCCGTGTCGTCCCCGGTTACGGCCACGCCGTCCTCCGCAAGACTGACCCCCGCTACACTGCTCAGCGCACTTTTGCCCAGCAGAACATGCCCGACGACCCCATGTTCAAGCTCGTCTCCCAGGTCTACAAGATTGCTCCCAAGGTTCTCACTGAGCACGGCAAGACCAAGAACCCCTACCCCAACGTCGACGCCCACTCCGGTGTCCTCCTCCAGTACTACGGTCTCAACGAGGCCAGCTACTACACCGTTCTCTTCGGTGTGTCGCGCGCCATTGGTGTCCTTCCCCAGCTTATCATCGACCGCGCCTTTGGTGCTCCCATCGAGCGACCCAAGTCCTTCTCTACCGAGAAATGGATCGAGATCGCCAAGAAGCTGTAAGAGGATAAAAACAGGAAGAGAAAAGGACGAGTACGGAATGTTGTGGAATACGAGGAGGATAGCCAGAAGATGGGCAGAATGGATTGCCAACTCAATGGCACTTGTACAATACAACGGGACTGTTTTCGTTTAGTAATGAGCAGGTCGTCGCAGGCGCGGCGATTGAAATGAAATGATTTTACAGCTATCATCCAGTATCACTTGTCTCTGTGCAGTTGTCCCTATGTTGCAACGATATGTCGTGAAGTAAGAATTGCAATTAACTCTGTCCGTAGCCATGGATCAAAGCTTAGCTATCCTGAACGTTGTCGTTGTCGCTGCTCTCTAACGAAGTCGCGATGGCGTCGCGTCTGTCTTTTTTTCTTTTTTTCTTTTTATGGAGACAGCCGTTGACCCCAAAGCATTCAAACCCAGGCCGTTGCCGGCAGAGCAAGCAAGTGCCATAGTTACCACAAATACGGCAAAGCTGGAGCTCGCGCACAGGCCCATCAGAGCTCCCCCTCCAAAAGAAAGGGAAAAAATTCGCCTTCATACGTAGTCTCGGTGAGAGATTGCACCGAATGAATCTGGGCTTTCAGGGGGCGGGAGCTCAACACTCACCGGTTGGGTGGAGGGGCGTTGAGAGCTTGGAGAGCTCCTCTCATTTGCTAGCTGGAGACGCCACAGGGGGGGGGGTTAACACGGGGGAGCTGTTATGTTG
>JAAVUK010000199.1:0-15210 GCA_014899095.1 Fusarium buxicola
CAGGACAGGTTCCCGGGAACCAGGCCCTTCTTCTGGCCGGGCTGAGCGGCGATGTAGGCACCTTGCTGGCTGAGCAAGCGCTGGCCGTCACTGCTGCTGGTGGCGAGACCCGCAGCATGCAGAATCTTGGCAGGAGAGCTCTTCATGATGGAGCGAGGGAGCTGAATGTCGCTCCTCGGGGCGTTGTTGGGGGTGATGATGCCGCAGTGCTCAGGAGGCTCGTTGATCACGGAGGGCAGCTTGCCGCCAAACCGGAACTCGTGCTGCTTGGCCTCCTGGAGGGCCTTCTGAGAGCCGTGGATGAGCGAGACAACTTCAAAGGCCAAAGTGTGCTGCGCAATTCGGTCCTGGGGCTTGGCGCGGTGCTCCTCCATAACCTTGGAGATGTTCTCCAGAGGCATGAAAGTGAACAGCCTGAGCAACTTCTCCACCTCCTCATCCGATCGTCGGACGAAGTAGCCATACAGATCGAAAGCAGTCGTCCTGAACTCGTCCAGCCACACCGCGTTGCCAGCACTCTTGCCAAACTTGGCGCCCGAAGAGTCAGTTAAGAGAGGGACGGTGAAGCCAACCGGCTCGTGCTCCCAGCTCGTCGGCATTCTCGCGTAGGGCGCCTCTTCGGATTCACGAATGGTCTTCAGAGCATCAATTCCGGCGACAATGTTGCCGTACTGGTCAGAACCTCCGATCTGCATCTGGATACCGAGCTTGTTGTGCATATGCCAGAAGTCCCAGCCTTGGAGCAGGGGGTACATGAACTCGCCCAAAGACATGCCGTCTCCTTCGGTCATCTTGCGCTTCACACTGCGAATGAGAGTCAGAAATCCGCCGCCAGACAATGTAATGTGCAAGACGAAAACTTACGTATCCCTGCTCAGCATGGGCCCGATCCTGGTGTACCTGGCTATCCTCTTGCTAAACTCGTAGAGGGTGAGGTTTCCTAACCACATGTTGTTGTTCAGGAGATGATTCTTTGCAGCCCAGTCATCCGGAAAGCCGTACTTTTGCCTCAAGAGATGGACGTTGGCCCATATCCTGGTCAATTGCACGTGCATTTTGGTGATGTTCTTGGAGATACTCGCATTCGACAGGATCTCTCGGCTCTCGAGTCGGTCGGTAGGGTCACCAATTCGAGCAGTTGAGCCACCAATCAAGGTGACGGCCGGGTAACCGTGGAACCACATCCAGAACATGGGCATCAGAGGCAGCAAATGTCCAACGTGCATCGAGTCGGCTGTGGGATCGATTCCGACGTAGGCGCCTATCCGCTTGACTCGCATAACCTCCTTGATTCTGTCGGGGGTCCTAAGGCACAAGGTCAGGTCGGTCACATAACACTATGCGCATTGCAACGTACCCTGCTACGTCTTTGATATATCCTCGCTCCTGCAGGAGGTCCCAGACATGCGGAATCTCTCCATTCTGGATCTTCTCAGCCCTCTTCTTCCATCGTTCCTCGCCTTCTGCGACTCTCTTGAGGTGTGTTGTCGCAACACCTCGAACCCG
The DNA here is from genome assembly GCA_014899095.1 of Fusarium buxicola. Classification (NCBI taxonomy): domain Eukaryota; kingdom Fungi; phylum Ascomycota; class Sordariomycetes; order Hypocreales; family Nectriaceae; genus Fusarium; species Fusarium buxicola. The sequence continues at coordinate 1,507 of JAAVUK010000199.1, forward strand.
GTGGCATTCGAGGAGGGGTCGTTGTCTGTTAAGACATGTTGAACGGATGACGGGTCTTGGGCTGTTCCCAAGAGCGGCGCGAGTCGCCATAGCTGTGACGTTGAGTCGGAAAGACACAATTGCCTTGCTTGTCCCAGTCGACAGACAGAGAAATGGCAATGAAAAGTAGCGAGAATGGAACCCCAACTTGCTTCGAGCTCTACCACGTTCGGATAGCTTCAAGCTGCCACTCTCCAGAAAATTCCCATGCGGCATCGGGATCGTCAAAAAGTTGACCAATCACAAGGAGCCTCGGGATCTTTGTCGGAGAAGCATTGTTGCGCCCCGAAGTATCCGGCTCACGGCCTTGATCGGAATGCAGCTGGCCAATCACGAGGCGGCCAATTCGAGATCCTCGGCAATGCCTCCGACTCAGATTCGAATCCCATACATCATCAACCTCGCTCTCCTCTAACGCCCTCGCCGTGCCCTCGAAACAGCCACCAATTGAGCGCCGCGCCCGCAAATTCCATTCAAAATGGCCTCAATTGTGCGTTCCTCTCTGCTCAGGCAGACCGCCATGGCTTCTCGATGGGCCGCTGCCCCCTCTGTCGCGACCCGAAGCGCCTTCGTCAAGCCCAGCGTTCGCAGCCATGTTGTGGGCGTCGCGGCTTTCCATAACTCGACCCGACGATCCGCCATTCTGCCTCCTCCACCTCGTACGATACCCTCAAAATACTCTTGTCTTTGGTCTCTTGCTAACATGTCCTACAGAGCGCATTGAGGGCGGCGGTACGACTTGACCCGAGCCGCATCGCGGCGTGGCCGTCTTCACATGATAAGAGCTAACATCTTCGCAGTCAACGACCCTGCTCCCATCCCTGACCCCAGCGCCGCCCACGGTTCCTACCACTGGACCTTCGAGCGCCTCCTCGCCGCCGGTCTCGTTCCCCTGACTGTCGCCCCCTTCGCCGCCGGCTCCTTCAACCCCGCCACCGATGCCATCCTCTGCAGCGTCCTTCTCCTCCACTCCCATATGGGCTTCCAGCAGGTTGTCATCGATTATATCCCCTCAAGGACCCACCCCGGCCTCCGCAAGCTTTTCAACTGGCTCCTGAACCTCACGACGGTCGTTGTTGGCGTGGGACTGTACGAGTTTGAGACCAACGATGTTGGTATCACCGAGGCCGTTAGGCGTATCTGGAAGGCATGAGGGAATGAATGATGGTGTATGAGGGGTGCTGTGGTAGTATTACTTGTCACGCAGACACATGGCTGCAGGCAACTGTATAGAAATTTCCTTTGAGTTAACAATGATTGTGTCGATTCTACACAACTACGGGATTCCGAGTTCCTTGTAATGGCCTGGCGGCATCAAGGGAATGCACTTCAACAGTGAATTTTGCCATCGCGCAAGTCATGTCGCGGAGCTTTGACTCAACGGTAAAAGTGACGATGGAGGCGCGTGCTTTATTTCTTAGATGCTCGACGTAAGCTCTGACCATGTCTATATCAAATGGGTTGAGTTGAGGTGTTGTCGTTGCTTCAGTATTCGCAGACTAATGGAAGCCTGCTTTAACGCAAAGTACTAGACGAGCATAATCTTGCATATACTCATAGGAGCACACGATCAATGACGGAGTCGCCGTCAACAATCATCTAAAAAAATCAAGTTCATTCTGTTGTGTAATATTGGATTTATTCCATCCTTCATTCAGGCTTGCTTCAAATATCTCACGAGCCATGCGCCAGCCTCGAGCAAGTAGCTAATTCCACGTCCATAACCTTCCCAGCCCCTGACAATCCTCCTTCAGATGTTGAAATTCTACACTTAATCAGATAGTCAGAGAAGTAATTTCGGAGCCTCCAGCCCTGTCCATCTCTGGAGTAGGGGGAGGCAGGTTCTCCGACTTGGTGCAGATCCAGCAGCTGGCATACATGTTGACACGGTCAATGCAGGCACCGTCCGTTCGGGCACCATGTCGCTTTGGTGTAAAGCCGTGGCTCTCAAACTCCTTGATGTACCAAGGAGTTAACGCCGAGGAACGCAGAAGCACGCGACCACTCATCTGCAGCGCTCGGTTGAGCTTGGTGATCTGGGCGGCGGCGGCACGAGAACCATTGTCGAACCAGTCCATGCTGTCCATGACGACGGCAACAGTCAGCGTGCCAGGAGTGATGCGAGCGATCACCTCCTCGAGTTCATCGGTGTGGATGCGCAGACCGTCAAGGGCGTTGGGGCGCGATAGCTTTGCATGAGCTTTGGGGCTGAGGTAGTCGGGGTGGCACTTGGGCGAGAACTTGCCGTCCATGCAGACATAGTAGTATGGATTATCCGCGGCAATGTGAGTCTCCTCGGCCACAGGATCGAGTGTGTTGACCATGTAGTGCCAGATAGCATGAGATCGGCTGTTCTTAGCAGCGGGTTTGGGGCCCTTGACCAGGTCCGAATCGGCGTGGTCAGCCTCAATCATGGCCAGCTGGTTCTTTGGAACACCCAAAGCAGCCCAGAGGAAGCTCTCCTGAGAGACAACCAGGTTGCAAACCAGCCTGGACAGAAGAGCAGGGCGGATCTTTTTTCGCCAGATCTCTCGCTGCTCGTTGAGGGTCTTGGCCTCGAGGAGCTGCTTCACAGCCGTCTGGAGGCCAAATATACGGGCAATCCAGCGGAAGACACGAATGGCGTGGCGCGAGCCTCCAGTATCATAGAGGCCATAGCCGGTGCTGTTCTGGAAGACATGGACGTTCTTCAGCCAGTACTGGAAAGCACGGCCAGAAAGATGAGGAGATAGTTTGGTGATTAGAAGCTCGCGAAAGTGAGCGTGCTTGCCGTCTCCAAAGATCTTCCAGAAATCTGCGTAAGGTAGGGCAGTGTAAGAGGCTGCCTTGAGCTCGAGGAGGTGATTTTGAGTGGGGTTCAAGTCAACAGCGTGGACTCGGGCAGGGCTTTGCAAGAGGTAAGAAAGAATGTTGTCTCCGGCTGAAGTGATTGCGAGGACCTTGTCATCGGCACCAAGCTTCAGAATGCGCTCATCGACACGGGTGTCTTCCCAGGTGAAAGCATAGATGTACTCGTCCTTGAACTGGGTGTGCTTGGGGAGCTGATCGTCATAGTAGATACGCCAATGGTGGTTCTGGTAGAAGAAGGAAGGGAGAGGGAGGTTGGAAGAGAGGTTCTGCACAGCAGTGAGGAAAGCCTTGGAGCGGATTTCGGGAGCAGATCTCTCAATGGCACGAGTCAGAGCATCTCCCTGGTTGGCAGGGTACAGGTAAGGCGATTCCGTGACGAGGGCATCGATGCGCTCAACAATCTCGTGAGGAAGACTAGAAGATGAGAAAGGCTTCTTGTGGCATCCGAGCCAGATGTAGTAGGGGATTGCTCCCAAACCCTTGTTGCGAGTGTTGACGTTGAGAACTGTGCCAAACTTGTACTCGAGGTAGTCTCGGCGGCTGGGCTCGAGGCCAACGCGGTCGAGATCGAACCAGGAGCGCCAGAACATTCGCGACAAGAAGTTGACATGACGATCTACCAGACCACCAGTGTAGTTTCGGAAAGCAAAGTCAACTTTGTTCTGAACGTAAAAGTCCACCACGCCCAGGATACCCTGGGGCGCCAGCAGCGAAATCACTGAGTCTATAACCGAATAGTAATCGGGCTAATGTCCGTTAGCACTTTTCATAATAGACAATCTGCCGGCACCTACAATCATAGACAAGCTATACGACATGGTGATCAAATCTGCTCCACCAAAGTCCGGACGCGGCTTGTCGAAGTAGCTCAGCGCAGGGGAACGGGGAGGGATGGGCTTCGAGGGCATGCCCGACTCATAGTCCTCAAGGCGGAACTTGCGGGCATCCTCGCAAACGACCTTGACATTCTTCCAGCCAAGTCGTTCAAATCGCTTCTTAGCCACCTCGCAAAGAGAGGGAGAAAAGTCAACGAGGTATACACTCGAAAAGAAGTTGGGGACATCGACAAACGCGGCCATAGCCTCGATATTGAAGCCAGTACCGCCGCCAATCTGTAAAGGACAATGTCAGGGAATTGTTCAAGCTGCCAATCGGCGGGTGTCTCAGTCGAACTCACATCAACCCAGACTTGCTTGTTCTTGTTGCTGTCTTTCAGCTTAGCTTGAAGCTGAGCGGCGACGAGCGCCAGCATGTCCTCGCGGCCGCGGAGAAGGACCTTTCGTGTAGCATCGTAAGCCCCGGCCTGCTTCTTGTAGAAGCTCTCGAGGGCCTCTTGCTGGGTGCCCTTGGTGTCGCCCTGATGGGGTTTGATGAAGGAGGAGTAAAAGAAGAGGAAAAAAGATTTGAACAAGCCTGGGGCTTCGTCCTGACCCTTGCTGGAAAAGATGGAGGTAAGGCAGAGGGTGCTAAAAGCAGCCGCCACGATACCGGCCAGCAGAGACTGGGCGTTAGCCAAGGATAACATGTTACCACCCTAGCGGTCTGAATTAGCAGATGTAGAGATTCTGTGCAGGTATGAGGACGTACATGAGAAGCCATGGTACTCTCTCATTGTATGCTGAGAGAAATGGTGTTGAAAGAAGTATGCTGTAGAAGCAGTGTTGAAAACCGTTCACACGACCAGGTTGAAAGATGGATACGAATTGACAGACCAGGACACGGCGAACCAGGGATATATACGTCAAGGCACGCGAGTTGGCTAGCTGGCGAGCCCAAACTCGAGTTCAACTCGGGTGCAATGAATGCGCCAGATTCGGCAGCACGGCTGTTGTCCGTAGTGGACGCCAGCTACTGACGCCTCGCACACGATGTTCTCAAAGCCAATTTACTTGCTCCCGCGTCAGAGGATCCCCTGTTGATCTACCCAACCCCACTAGATAGCCATGATACCCCGCCGTCAGGGTTCATGTTGAGCAGGAGTGACGAGGTGGGTGATGGAGGCGTGAGCCAATAGCTGGAGCACATGTTCGAAGACGGTGCAGTTTCAGGGACCTCGCAAGGCTGCGGCGGCGGCGCACATGTGCCATGCTTCGTTCGCTCTGAGCGGTTGCTCTATTCCCGAAAGTGTGAGTGGGGTTGGGACATAGGACGGCTGTCTATGCATCGACGACGATCGTGGTCTCGAATGATCCTAGAATATGGGATCCCAACGTGTCAAGGTTGGTTGCCTTTGGCTTGGATTTTGAGTGAGACAGCATCTATTGCCGCTGGACGTTGATTGCACCTCACCATTCGCTTGAATGATAGATCGATCCCCAGAAGAAACTCATTTGAAGTGAAGTTCTCATGTCATGACAATGAAGGTTCATTGCCATGAACTCTTGTTATTCGCTGGGGTGAACCATGGCTGGTTTTTGGTGTTAGTGAGTTTGAAGGGTACCTTCGTGGTATCCCAAAAGGGAAACCCAACCACCAATCAGAGAAGGGTTATCCCCCACATGTAGCAGTCAACAACATTGTGAGGACAAGGACAAGTCAAAGGATTGGAATGCAAAACGGTAGAGAACGACCTCGTGTCAATTGTACGCAAAAGCCAATTGAGTTCTGCGGGATTTTATTGACTGCGATTAACTGCGAGGGCCCTTTCGTGGTTCCAATTAGAGCCGAATTTCGATGCTGTTGAGCAAGGTGAGTGTTGTATCCGTCTTGGTCAAGGCCCTCGAAGCTCTGCCACTGGAAGTCGGGATTCTCGAGGGATCAAGGCAAATGAGGCTTTGTGCCGAGTCAACCAGTTGTCTCCGTTGCCAACATGCATGGTGCAGATGTCGACCTATTATCAAGTTAATTGGGGTCCAGCGGGGTGACGAAGAGGCCATTGAAAGCCCTTCGAAACAAGCAGTCTCGGCTTGTCGCCTCTGCTTTAAGCCGCACTGCTCCAATAGGAACGGCTCTGTAGCAGCGTGCCAGATTATTCACGCCTGTTCTAATGTGGGCGAGTCATTACAGTGTCCATTGTTAGCCAGATTTACCAGACGCAGCCATCACGGGGTGCAGTGGTCTTGATCCGAGGGTGAAGATCCACCCGGAGGTCATAAGCGGAGCTGTTCGTGCCGGTAATGGCCTCTGTATTCTCCACAAGACCGGTAATATTGAATTGTTTCGGTATTGGATGATGACCCTCGATGTAGAGTGCTCTCCCGTTGCGTAGAGGATCTTTCTGTGCGATGTCGCTCTTTCGAGTTCGAAGGTAACCATGCCTCACAGGTATTTCTGGTTGATCGGAACCAAGGGGGGCATCATCAGCGTCTCAGGCAGGGCGCCATCGCGCGATTTGACGGCTCTGTCGACGCAGCTTCTTGACCAGAAATCAGAATAGCGACAGAGAGTTGGTCCTCCCTTGTTAGGACTAGGAATGACGCGTAGCGATGTATGAGGCTTTCAGGCGGGTCTTCGTGGGCAACGTTTCGTCGATGCTGAACTATTGGAGAGACGTATCGTTAGATAAAGGTGTCGGTATTCCTCATGAGTCGAGGACCGAATCTAAATGGCATCGAAAACTCCCTGAAGCTATAAATAGCCGTCGAAAATCCCATGATAATGTGAAAAATTCACTGCTTTCCGCTCAAGTCGGTGCCTTGCTGCTTCCCATTCTCGGATAGTCAGTTCTTCCGACGTCATCGCCAGGAAGGCTTACCCCAGGGGAAATGGAAGCTGCCCCTCAGGTCCCGTCCGGCGCGCCACATCGCGAGGGTACGTACCGCCCTTAAAGTCATCGGATTGGCAGACGGCTCTGATGCACGTCGGATCGCGCGCCCGTTGTCTCTGTTGTTGTTCCCCGTTGTCGCAATTCATCAGCAACTTTCAATTCTATCTCCTGGGGTCACGTACATCTGAACTCATCTATAAGCCACGCTGGCGCTTCATCTAGAAACCCGCCAGTATGCCTCCCGGGTCGAGTCAGAAAGGCACTGGCAAGAAGAACTCAGCCATGCAAAAGCAGAGCCGCAACACTACGCCGGCCCCGGTCGCGACTGCTAGTCTCCCGCCGCAGGAGTTTTACGATCCCGATTATCTGAATACTCGGGTTATTCTCTTTCGCAACCTGACTTATGATGATATCGTTGACCAGTCCGCCTCCAATGCAACCATTCCTGATTCGAAGAGTCTCGACGGCATGATAGAGCGGCTGAAGAGCTTGACGAATATTATGGAAAAGCGCTCAACATTTTACGATCGCGGCATGAGGCATTTGGCAGACGAGCGCAAGAAACGACCAGCAGCCAACGACGGAGGACGGGCAGATGGCGAACAAGAAGGAAAACGGCCTAAGCACAAGAGAAAGAAGCCCGATGCCCTGGCGCCGCAAGAGGGCAACGTGGGTAAGGCTTCCCATGCCAGTCAGAGCCTTGCGCATTGCCTGCGTTGAAGGCGACAGACAGATGGCTGCCAGTGTCAACCAGCTGGTGGCGACTGTGGTCCCCTAGGTTTTCATGCTAACTTTGCAGCAGAACGGTCATCGCCAATGAGAGATTCCAAGAATCGCAAACACGAACGCGACGCAAGCTCCTCCTTATCACCGGCCGCCGCCGCCTCACCATCGGCTATGGACGTCGATACGAAACCCAAGACCGAAGAAAACGAAGATGAATCGAGCTCCGAGGATGAGGGTGCGCCAACCCGTCGCGAACAGCCTCAAGCCATGACCTTTGGCGAGGATCCTTCCACCTTTCCCGACCCTACCGTTTACGAAATTCGACCGACCTATCCCGGGATGCCAGACGAGGAGCGCAAAGAGATTTATTCCGTTACGACGTATCCCAAGTCAGATCTTGCCGACCTCATCGCGGGGGATCCACCAGACAAGGATTTTAGCAACGCGAAACCCAGCAGTCAAATCAACTTTACCACATTCTCGACATACGTCGAACCGTTCTTCCGACCATTTTCCGAGGAAGACCTGGCTTTCCTGCGAGAACGAGGAGACCGTGTAACACCGTTTGTGATGCCCAAGCGTGGCAAGCGGCACTACGCAGAGGTCTGGGCAGAAGAGGACGGCGCAATGTCGATTGATGCACCCCAACAAGGACGTGATAAGCTGCCACCAAACCAACCTCGCGGCAGTATAGACAACATGGATGACGACGTTGGAGAGACGGACAAATTATCGGTAGGCCCTTGGCTGACACGGTTGATGCAAACCCTTCGGCCCGAGGCTCGCGCGCAATCTTCAGAGGATAAGCCGACAACAAATGGAGCCACGAACGGAGATGTCAGTATGAACGGCGAAGCAAACGGTGAGGATCATTCTGGAGGCCCAGACGATAAATCCAATCCCCCCCAACAGCCGGCAGCCTTCATGACGGAGTCGTCGGCAGAGGCTTGGAAAAAGGCATCACATCCAAAACTTGAATATTCACAAGTCGATGAGCGCATCAAGCAGGAGCTCCGACATATTGGTTTCCTGCCCCTGGAAGGATTTGAGGCCGAGTTTGACGGGCACTATGACGACGAGGTGGCGGCGAGATTGCGTCTTCTCCAAGGCCGGCTGAAGGAGCAGATGCTGATCAACGGCGCACGCAAATCTCGCCTGACCGAGCTCGTGCGCGAGCGCATGGCCCATCAAGAGTACCAGACGATTCTAGAAGATCTAGACTCACAGGTCCAGGCTGCGTATCTGAAGCGAACACGAACTATGGGAAAAAGCAAAAAGACAAAGCGTCCCGGAGGCGCGGGAGGAGGCAGTCACTTTGTGGGCGGCGCTGCGGGTATGGCCCGGCCGGGCATTGGCGACCTTACCAAGATGCTCATGGAGCGACGGAGGCGATGGATTGATACCATCGGTTCGGTCTTTGATGATGAGAGCCTGCGTAAGGTCCCCAGGGTTACAGATCCAGAGAGCTCCATCTTCAAACCAGCAGACATGTCGGAACTGATCAAGAAGGAAAAGGAGCAGTGGGATGAGGAAGTTGAGGAGGAATAGCGATCCTATTTGGCTCAGTCTCCCTAGAGATGGTTCTCTAGGAATGATCTTGCTACTTTTGCATTGGTTCTGGTTTTGGAATGGCGTTGGAAGTATAGGAAGGAAGGTGTTTGAGTGATGATTATTCGTTATATTATCTTACCTTACCTAGGCAGGATCAAGAAAACCACAGCGTTGTGATTTATCTTGCGTAGACAGTGAGGTTAGTGAACCTGCGCCGAAACCTTTGTCCCTACTGCAAGCCTTTCGAGTGTCGCTCTGTCAGCTTACACAGATATGTACAATCGCGTCCGGAAATAATTCAGTCCGTCTTATCCAATAACTGCCCAGCCCAAGAGACTAATGATGTAGACTCTGGCGATCCAACAACCAAATTGATCCTGCTACAGGCCAAGACGCAGATACAACGGGCGCAAATGACCAATTGGCCTTATCAACAAGAAACCCCAAACCTTTCCCCGTCCTTATCGCGACCGAGACCATGCGACAGTGGGGGACGACCCAGAACAAGGGCGTACTGTAACTACCTAGGCCCTGAGCTCAGATATTACTCGTTTAAGTCATGGACGTGTCAAAAGACGTCAGGCTACCCTGACTGCGGCTATTGGCGCCGAGAAAGCTTCTTTCCCCCTCGCCTTTCCCCTCATTTTCCCCTTCACCTTCTGTTGATTCAACTTGTATATCTCGAGATCCCAGCCTATCAAAGATGCATTTGGTACCTAAAGAGGTTCGTTACCGCCAACCCCGTGAGGCCCAGTTTCCCGCGGGTGCGGGCTGCGCCGTTGGTTGGAAGCATGACTCGACTAACAGGGTTGTTTGACTTGGGCGTAACTACAGATCGATAAGCTTGTCATCTCTCAGCTGGGAGTGCTTGCTCAGCGGCGGTTGGCAAGAGGAGTCAAGCTGAATCATTCGGAAGCAGTTGTGAGTCTCGTGCTATCCATTCATCTTATCAGAGCTCGTCTTCGTCCTAAAACTAAGGTTTCTGCTCATGGAGATCATCTCATCTTGCATCACTAACACGACTGATCGTAGGCCCTCATCGCTAACAACCTCCATGAACTCATCCGCGATGGCAATCACACCGTCGCCGACCTAATGGCTCTGGGTGCCACCATGCTAGGCCGTCGTCATGTTCTCCCCTCTGTCTGCAGTACTCTTCACGAGATCCAAGTCGAGGGCACGTTTCCATGTGGCACCTATCTCGTCACCGTCCACAACCCCATCTGTTCCGATGATGGCGATATTCGCAGAGCACTCTATGGCAGTTTTCTCCCCGTGCCGGATAACGATGTATTCCCCATGGCAGCTTCTGAGGAGTATGAGCCCGAGAAGCAGCCTGGCGCCGTAGTGGCTGCCAAGTCCAAAGTCATTCTCAATGAGGGCCGACAGAGGATCCGTCTTCAGGTGACGAGCAAAGGAGACCGGCCTATCCAGGTTGGTTCGCACTATCACTTCATCGAGACCAACCCGCAACTCGAGTTTGACCGCATTCGCGCCTATGGCTACCGTCTCGATATCCCTGCTGGAACCTCTGTTCGGTTTGAACCTGGCGACACCAAGACCGTGACGCTTGTCGAGATTGGTGGTTATCGTGTTATCCGCGGGGGTAACAACTTAGCATCAGGTGCTGTCGATCTTTCACGCGCCGATGAGATTATTGCTCGACTGCAGGAGGCTGGATACGCTCACTCGCCAGGCCCTGCGGGTGACATGGCTCATATTAACGCCTTTGAGATGGATCGCGCTGCGTACGTGACCATGTTCGGCCCTACAACCGGCGACCTTGTCCGGCTCGGCAGCACGGATCTATGGGTTAGCGTTGAACGCGACGAGACTGTCTATGGTGACGAGTGCAAGTTCGGCGGCGGAAAGACGTTGCGTGAGGGAATGGGCCAGGCGACAGGGCGACCAGATGCTGAGAGCCTCGACCTAGTTGTGACCAACGCCCTCATCGTGGACTGGACAGGCATCTACAAGGCGGATATTGGCGTCAAGGAGGGCATGATCGTGGGAATCGGCAAGGCAGGTAACCCAGACGTTATGGATGGTGTGACGTCTGGAATGGTTGTCGGGAGCTGTACGGATGTCGTCGCAGGCGAAGGCAAGATTGTTACTGCTGGTGCCATCGATAGCCATATTCACTTCATCTGTCCACAGCAAATACCCGAAGCTCTCGCATCTGGAGTCACCACCATGTTGGGTGGTGGTACAGGTCCAAGGTTAGTTCTCACCCTCCAGTATCGCTTCCTATTTATCCTTCAGGGGCTCACGGATATCTCAGTGCTGGAACAAACGCAACCACTTGCACGCCTGGCGCTCACTACATGCGCCAGATGCTTCAAGCTTGCGATACTCTCCCCATCAACATCGGCATCACGGGTAAAGGTAACGACAGCTCTCCCGAAGCCCTCCGCGAGCAAGTCGCTGCAGGTGCTTGCGGCCTCAAACTCCACGAGGACTGGGGCTGCACTCCGGCTGCCATCGACTCATGCCTCACTGTCTGTGATGAGCTCGACGTCCAGTGCCTCATCCACACCGACACGCTCAACGAGTCCGGCTTCGTCGAGTCCACCATTGCCGCGTTCAAGGGACGTACAATCCATACCTACCACACTGAAGGCGCGGGAGGTGGCCATGCGCCTGATATCATCTCTGTCGTCGAGCATGAAAACGTTCTGCCGTCGTCGACGAATCCTACGCGGCCCTTCACGCGTAACACGCTCGACGAGCATCTCGACATGCTAATGGTATGTCACCACTTGTCCAAGAATATCCCCGAGGACGTAGCCTTTGCCGAGAGCCGTATCCGCGCCGAGACCATCGCCGCCGAGGACGTGCTCCACGACAAGGGCGCTATCAGCATGATGAGCTCCGACTCGCAGGCTATGGGTCGCTGCGGAGAGGTTGTGCTCAGGACGTGGAACACGGCGCACAAGAACAAGGTCCAGAGGGGAGCTTTGCCCGAGGACGAGGGAACGGGAGCTGATAATGCGCGTGTCAAACGCTATGTGAGCAAGTATACGATTAATCCAGCTATTGCCCAGGGATTCGGGCATCTCGTGGGTAGTATTGAGGCTGGAAAGTTCGCGGATCTAGTTCTCTGGGATCCGGCATGGTTTGGCACGAAGCCCAGCTATGTTATAAAGGGAGGACATATCGCATATGCGCAGATGGTACGTGAATTCCCTACTACTCTCGACTGGACACAGTTGTCCTTGCTCCATCAACTCGTCGAGCTCTCTTACTAACACCGTCCAGGGCGACCCCAATGCCTCTATCCCCACCGTCCAACCCATCATCGCCCGTCCCATGTTCGCTCCCCATTGCCCCTCCACCAGCATCCTCTTCGTCTCCTCCGCGTCCATCACCTCGGGCGCCATCGCCTCGTACGGTCTGCGCAGCCGCGTCGAGGCCGTCCGAGGATGCCGCTCCGTCGGCAAGCGTGACATGCGCCATAATGATCTCATGCCGCGGATGCACGTCGACCCAGAGAGCTACACCGTCAAGGCTGACGGGGAAGTGTGCGAGGCAGAGCCGGCCGAGACCCTGCCGCTGACAAAGCAGTTCTATGTGTATTGAGGTAGAGAGAGTCAAGGACGATGAGAGGACACTGTGGTGTAGGGACTGTTTCCTCCAAGACTGGTGGAATATGAATATGGGCACTTGGATACAACTAGTCCTCTAAAAGTCATCGTGGCTATCTAGGTACGTAATGCAGGATGCTTTAAGTGACTCGATGCTCGCTGCGCCCAACAAGTCAAGTTTCGGTGTTAAAATGTGACTATCCAAATCACCGACTTGATGCCTGTATAGGTAGAAAAGAGACGTTCGCAAATCATAGCTGTCATTACGGCATAGCATTTGTTCAAATGTAAATACAGCGTAACCGTCAAAGCGTACATAATGCAGCGTTCCCTCCCGCTGTCCGGCTGTCTCGTCAATCAAGACCTTTTTCGTGTCCAGTCCCAAATAGCCCACCATAACAAACGAGCAAGAGCAACAAATTGAACCCTCCCAAACTCCTATAGAGAATACCCCGTATCATGTGTCCCTCCCTGTAGGTATCATGCTTCCTGCCAGCGCGAGGGCGACAGGAGCTCAATAGGGAGAGACGTTAAACGAAAATGGGCAAAGGCCCGCCGAGAATGAGAGGAAAAAGATGTAGGGCAATCAGGAGCTCTTAGCCTTCTTGCGTCCCGACTTCTTGGGCTCCTCCAGGGGCTCGGCGGCAGCCTTGGTCGAGGTGCGCCTCCGCTTCTTGTCAGGGCTTGCAGGGACAACAGGCTTAACATCCTCAGCAGCAGCGGCGGGGGTGGCAGTCTTGCGCTTGCGACCACCGGTAGCCTTCTTGGGGGTCTTGGCAGGGGTCTCCGCCTCCTCAGGCTCATCGGCAACCGGAGCGGCAGCCACTGTCTGGAGCTGCTCAGCGATGGCGTCCTGGTCGTTGACGGGAGCCTCGGTTTGAGTCACGTCCTTGAGCTCAGGCATGGGGATGTGGTAGTCCTCAGCGTACTTAAGCGCCTCCTCATCGGACATCCCCTTCGCGAGAGGGTTGCCGTTCTTATACGAGTGGACACGAGCGTTGTACAGGCGGAGGTTGTACTGGTAGGCATTGTTCCAGCCCTGTAACACCAGTTAGTAACAAGTTCGACAAGATGGCATCGTAGAAGGGCGAATAGCTTACCTGCTTCTCGTGAGGACCCATATGGGCCCATCGTCGCTGACCCTCCTCCTGGACGGCACCCTTAGGAGCCTCTGTGCCGAGGTCGTTCGCGATGATAGAGCGAGCGTGCTGCATGTAGAGGAAGTAGGGGGTCAGGGGCCGCTTGGGG
>JAAVUK010000201.1:0-59847 GCA_014899095.1 Fusarium buxicola
GCTATGACCACACCTTATTTTACAGAAAGAAAAATTTTGGGCAAGTTTGCGAGACCCAGGATTTTCCATTTTCTTCCTAGACCTCTACGCCTGGCTACGCGGCGGCAGGTTACAGCATACTCTCCATCTGCGCAACCACTTGAAACCGAGTTCCGGCATCAAGTTCAAGGAGCCAACCGATCAAGAGACGGAACACGACTGAGAAGCGCAATCAGAACCTGGCAGCCGCCGTCATCATGGACGTCCATCGGTGTCGATTCGTCCCCTACAAACCGTCCGCCATTAACGCCATCGCCTTCTCCCACCCAAAGACGCGTTCGGCGCTACAGGCTTCGCTTGCTAGACTTGCGATCGGACGAGCCAATGGCGACATTGAGATCTGGAACCCTTCGAATGGCTCTTGGAACCAGGAGCTCGTCATACCTGGCGGCAAAGATCGAAGCGTCGACGGACTTGTCTGGGTCAACGAGCCTGATCAAGACCTTGGCGAGGGACGCATCGTCGCTGGAAAGTCGCGTCTGTTCAGCATAGGCTACACATCCACCGTGACTGAGTGGGATCTCGAGAAGGGGAAGCCCAAGAGGCATGCTAGCGGCCAGCATGGTGATATCTGGTGCATGGCCGCCCAACCTTCCGGGACCGACAAGGCAGGATTTGGCGTGGACTCCCAGGACTCTACCAAACTTGTCGCCGGTACCATCGATGGCGAGCTTGTCATGTATTCGATCGAGGATGATGACCTTCGGTTCCAGCGAGTTCTTTTGCGATCGCCCACCAAGAAGGCCCAGATGGTCAGCATCACTTTCCAGTCCCGCAAGGTCGCCATCGTCGGCTGCTCCGATAGCACGATCCGAGCGTACGATATCACAAAAGGTCACATGTTGCGCAGGATGACACTGGGCTCTGATCTTATCGGTGGATCCAAGGACATCATCATCTGGTCGGTCAAGTGTCTGCCTGGAGGTAACATTGTCTCGGGAGACTCAACTGGTCAGGTCTGTATCTGGGATGGCAAGACATACACACAAACACAGCGAATACAAAGTCACAAACAAGACGTCCTCAGTCTCGCGACGAGTGCCGATGGCAGCTCGATCCTCAGTGGAGGCATGGACCGGCGCACGATTCTCTACAAGCAGAACACCGGCGCCGGTCAACGGTGGAGTAAGGTTTGGGGCAGGCGATATCACGACCACGACGTTAAGTCTATGGCATCTTTTGAGAGTGGCAGAATCAGCGTCGTTGTGTCTGGAGGTAAGACAAACATGCCTACATCACCCAAGCATCACTAACTTAACCCTCAGGCCCC
The DNA here is from genome assembly GCA_014899095.1 of Fusarium buxicola. Taxonomy (NCBI): domain Eukaryota; kingdom Fungi; phylum Ascomycota; class Sordariomycetes; order Hypocreales; family Nectriaceae; genus Fusarium; species Fusarium buxicola. The sequence continues at coordinate 1,310 of JAAVUK010000201.1, forward strand.
GATGCTAATCCCGTGGTGGTTCCCTTGAAAGAAATGGGTCGCGAAAACCACCGTATTATGTCGAGCTTGCCGCAGCAAGCCCCATTGCTGAGCGCACCAAAGGCTCGCTTTGTTGTTAGCTGGTGGGAGAGGGAGGTTCATGTCTGGATCTTACGGCAATCAGCTACAGATATGTTCAACGCTGGAGGCGACAACGTCGACATCAACCAGAACCGCAAGCTCCTCAAGACCATCGTTATCAAGGGAGACTCCAACATTACCTCGGCGTCCATCAATCTCGAAGGCACACTCCTTGTTGTCTCTACTGCGACCGATATTAAGGCATTCCAGCTAGACCACCAAGACCCTCTTAAGCCCTCGGATATTAAGCTCTCCTCTGTCGACCTTCCCCAGAAGCTCACCAGCATCGGTGCCACAAAAGTCCAGCTTTCACCTGACGCACAATGGCTCTGCGCGATTCAGGAGGGGTCTCGAGTCATGATGGCTAAGCTTGACCCTCTTGCTCCCAGGACTTCTCTACTTTGCCAGCCCCAAGTACAACGACTCGCACGCTTACGACGCCAGATCCCACGCTACATCCTAAATGGTGGATTAGGGAGCTACGACAGGACCATTACGCATGTCGCTTTCTCCGCAGACTCGAAGATGCTCGCGACATCCGATCTTGCCGGCTATCTCGATACTTGGATCCTCCGCGGCGAAGGGGAAAACAGCGCCAAATCAGAGGGTGACGCGTCCTCCTCGGGCGAGAGTGATTCTTCAGAGGACGACGACGACGCCTCGCAGGCCGTCAAGCAGTGGGCTCGCAACCCTAGTGCCAAGCTACTTCCCAAACTACCCTCCGCCGCGACGGTCCTCTCATTCTCGGATGATGTGCCTCAGGCGAAGGGCTCTGTCAACGGCGCAGATGCCTCATCCGACCATGTCGACGACTACACCCTCCTCGCTATCACCTCGTCGTGGAACTTGCTTACCTTCCACCCTCTCCAAGGCTCTCTCACTCCCTGGTCTCGTCGTCATGCCCGAAAGGACCTCCCCGCCCCCGTCCAGGATCTTCTCGACCTGGCCAAGGGTGTCCTCTGGCAAGGCTCTCGCGCCTGGATCTACGGTGTCTCATTCCTTCTCATGCTTGACATGGCACAGGACCTCCCCAAGCCTGTGGTGGAGAACGAAGTCAACGATCCCACAGCTACCGCAGGTAAACAAGGTCTTAAGCGCAAGAGGACCGGCCCCTCCACCGGTGCCGGAGGCAGAATGGAGCAGGGAGCCCTCGCACCCTCGCAAGTCCGCAAGCACACGGCCGGTCAGTGGGAAGACATCGAGATGGATGACGCCCCGCAGCCCGAGGACGCCAACAGTGACGATGAGATGGATCAGACTGACGGCGAGCTTGCCCAACTGCGAAACCGCCGTGAAGTGGGCAACGATCTTGAGGTCGCCGAGACTGGCGGTGAGCGCAAGAGCTGGTGGATGACTTACAAGTACCGACCCATCTTTGGTGTCGTTCCTCTTAGCAGGGCGGACCAGCCTCTTGAGGTTGCTATGGTGGAGAGGCCGACATGGGATGTGGATATGTCCGAGAGCTACTTCAGCGTTGAGCAGTGGCGGAGGTAATCGATGTTCAGGGGCATGTGGTGTAAAATGCGAATGGGTTGTCCAGAGTTCGAATCCGATCGAGAGAGAATAAAGGAGACTGGCAGACGTGGATACATGGATGACGCATATCGAAGGTTCTCGACCCTACGTAAGCTATCGTACGTACGGCTATTGAATCAGGTTGTTGGGACATGCCGTGTCTGATGTCTGAATGTGTATCGCATACGTATACCCATGCTGGGGCATCGTGACCATTTGAAATCTTGGTAATTGCAGAGGCTTCTCGTATATGGTGCCGGATAAGAGCTGGCGGTCAACTTGGTCATGTGCCGAGACTGCTCTTGCGGTCCAGGAAAAGTGCTTGGAGTATATTTGAGGCCAAAAATACAGGACCATGACCAGATATGCACGAGAATTGTCAGTCCTGGAGCTTCACGTTGCGGAAACACTGCCAGTCCCAAGCTACGGTTTGATGTGCATTACCAGAAAACCCCCACAACCCGTCAACTGACCAGAAGCTTCGGTCATCCCTAATGCCGCAAGCAGCCAGGTAGGTAGCTTACTGAAATTGTCTAGACATATTGACTGGCGCAGGGCCCGCCGAGAGAACGCGCGTCCCCAGCTCTCAGACTGTCGTAGCCATTGAGGACATCCCAGATTGGTCCCGTCTTGAGACGGCTTCATGTAAACAATTCCAAATGGACATTCATCAAATGTCAACTCCATATGTGAGGTGGGTGTTGAGATGGTGGGAGTCGATCATGAGATTGATATTCTTCTAATTCAAGAGAGCCATTAGATCGTTCCAACTTTCCAGGTGCCGAGGAGGGAAAGGGATCGTTAATGATCCTAGGGAAGATCCGTCTCGAGACAACCCACGAGGTAACAGACCAGACGGGCAGCCAGTCTTACATGGAGGCAGAGATACATGAGTCAAGCAACGGCCGCGGGCCTCTGACCTTCGGGCAGCATGGCTGGAAAGGTTGAACATGCCGAGGCCATCTGGAAACTCGGTCGAAAAATATACGAGAAAAGCATACGTAGACAGAGCTAGACTGGAACAAGGGACTGCACTCGCAAGTCTAATCTGCTGCCGTTGGCTCCATCAACAGTCTGTCTACCTCAATAAACATAAACCACCAGAACGCCGCGGCAAGGATAGGATTAAAGGACTGGACGGACTTTGAATATCATTGCCTTGCAAGTTGTTGAACTGTGGGGTGGCAACTGGGGAAATCGAATGCAGTTTCTCTTACAGATTTAATATTTGCATGTACGCACGCAAGCCAATGTCATGAAGCACCCAGATGACGCGGCCTTTAGTGGTGTCTCACGAGACACCCCAGTCGTGGGCGCAAGAAACCCGACGAGCCATGCCCTGGTTGATTGGAGGGGATGCGAGACTGCACTGGCTGACGATTGGCCACTTTCTTCAAAGGCGGTTGAACATTATTAAAGAGAAAAACGGAAACGGCGAGCAGATCGCAGTCGTGGCTAGGAATACGGTGTGGTTTGGTTTGGTTCGGGTCCGATTCGACCCCTGGAGCTCCTAGGGCTCCGTCCGTTATGGAGAAAAACGCCAGCACTTTTGAGCGTTCCCGCTGCCAAGATGGCCTAAACCTGCAGGGTGATTGTCAGTGCTTGGATTGTCGCAAGCCTGGGAGGAGCGGCAATGACAAGAGGTTGAGCTGCGTAATCGTATCTCGGATTGGGTGCAGCCGCTTTTCCAGGGGCAAGCCCGGGCACGCGATACTGTACACCCGCCGCCAAGTGACCCGCCGCCAAGTGAGTTAAGCTTCTTTCCAAGTCGCCCAGCCCGTCTTGTCAAAGAGATAGTCTATGGTCTCACCCAAGAGGGCGTCCTCAGAGGGCGTCCTCAGAGGGTGCGTGGCTGTCAAAAGACCAGCCTTGGCCCGGAAATGTGGGAGCTCAGGGACCGACTACGGAATAGACTAGATGAAGAAGAAACGTCGGACTGCAGATCGCGGTGGAGTTGCTTGCTGGAAGATAAGATGTGGGCACGGTACAGTATCGTCTCGCTACCTATAGCCTGGGAAGGACTTGACACGGATCGCAACAACACAAAGGCAGTAGTCATGGCTGGAACTTCCGTGGTAGAGTGCGTAGATACTTTGAACATAGTCTGTGGACCAAACGAAGGATTGAAACAGAACCAAACGTGGTGGTGATAGATTAGGCATGGGTGTTGGGGGATTGCAAGGGACAAGAGGCCGCGTCTGCTCCGCGTTAATAACGGGACGCTGAGGCCCCGACGCGAGCCATGGAAAGTGGGCCGCCCGGTGGAACTGAGAATAAGGCACCGCCACTGGGTGGAGGCTGCAACCTCGTGGCTGGAGAGCATTTGGCTGTGAGCATTTGGCTGAGATGCATCTTGAAAAAGGACCTGCGTCAGTGTAGTAATGAGATAAGCGCGGGCAATTGCACACGCTTCCACCTGACGCACAAATATCTGACACTTGGATGGGCTTGTTGAGGCGGCAGTGCCGTTTTGCGAAACGGATTGCAAGGAGCAGCGCGCAGAGTGGCTTGGCTTCCTTCAGCTGTGCCACGATGGGCTTTTTAGTGTCAATCACCACTGCCTCGTCATCGCCCACCACGACGCGGGGCACGCACTATCAAGTATCGGTACCTGTCAATTGCATCAGGGTCGAGTGACTGAGTCTCCAGCGGGTTTTACAGTCCATACTAGGTATCTACTGTACAGTATAGCTGTCTCCTGCGGTTTTTGTGGCGTGCTCCAGAGGACTCGATCGACGCCATCCCCCAGCGATTTGCTCCAGTTTTTTGGGTGGACAGCGTGGACAGGCACGACAGACAGGCTTACATAGACGCGACGGGGACAGTTTCTACCGCTCATCAACTGCTCAGTTAAGTCAAAGTTTGAGCATGTGCTGTGGATTCGTCTCTCATTGCCACTGATAGCAGTTGTCGCTCTTTTCCATTTTTCCACAAAGATTCCCATTCCACTTGCTGTTCATTTCGCCATCCGACTTTCAGAGACAAAGAGCTGACGATTCGGCCCCTCCGCTAATTCGCTGATGACGAGGACGGAAGCACGACGCCACTCGCTCTTCGTCCCTCTCAGAACCGTCACGTACCTTACGCAACCTGAGTCTACGTACTGTACTGGTGATGCCTGGGCTGCTGAGATTGGCCCCTATTATTCGCCTCTTGATGATGAATGCTCTTGCGCGGACCTACTGTAGACTTGACCCATGTCCAAGACAAACTCTCTCAAAGGGTTCTCTCCATCTCAGCAGAAGGGTACTGGATACGTAATCATAGAAAAATTAATTCAAGCGACGCGGCATCAACATTCGTAGTCCGTGATAGTGAATACGATCCGAGTCCACAAATGCCTTCCAAGCGCTCGCTTCAGCAATTCATTACAAGGCTCAGGCGCTGAGTGACCACCCCAACACCTAGAGGAAGTCCCCGAAGAAAAAGTACCTTACGCAGCAACTGTACCGGTACTTTCTCCTGCGCCCAGCGGCCCCCACCTCAAGCGGCAAACGCTTCGTTGATTGGCTGTGGCGCTCACTGCTGACGCGTAAACAGCCATCGCAGGCCTGGCCCAGAGTGGGCAAGAGCGAACGAGACGCACACCCTCCCGAGACACCCCGTCCCTTTATTCCCCTGGTCCACCCTCGATTCTCATCGCCGCCTGCTCCTGCCTCTTCTGCCCTCTGTCTCTGCTCTCTTGTCTGGTCATCCGCATTCGCCATCCGCGAGCCGCCAACTCCTCTCCTTTATCCTCATATGCGGTGACGACGACCCGTTTAAACATCACGCAACGACGAAGAAGCAGTCGGCTACGACCACGACGATTCAAAAACGACTTGGACCCTCAGTCATCACCAGCACCATAGCGACCGACACCCACACGGGCGGCAATCGACGACGCTAGCAGAGCAGTGAACTCGAAGGACAACCAAGCGTCTAGGCCACCGCGTATCCTGTGGCAAGCAGGCCTACAAACACGCATCATATTGCTGACGACGATAACGACCTACGACGACCCCGACGACAGTTTTTGCTGCTGACGAAGACAACCGGATCCTCTGTAAATATCACCAACAAAACCACCTGACCACCCACTCAGCCACGTATCTGGGCTATCCCACCAACGACATTATATCATTCATACATCCCCTTCAACCGCATCGACAGAGCTCTCGGTCAACCCACCATCACCGTTCTCCAAAATGGCGGGCCGAGGCACACCTGCGGGCGACTATGGCGAGGAATGGGCGCGAGACCTTCGGGTCCAGTTTGAGGGCTTGCTACGCGACAAACGCATGAACGACCTCCGTGCCTCATCTCGACACGGCTCCCCGAGTCTTGGGGAACGAGCCTCGAGTGCCAATCTGCGAAGTCCTGCCCCTGCCAGCAACAGTCGACCCTCAACATCCCAAGGCCCTACACTTCCATCCTACTCCGCCCTCCGACACCTTCCTAAGATCCCTACTCCTCCTACGACTGGCGACCGTGACTCTCAAAAATTCAGAAACCTTCTCATCAGCCTATCATTAACACCGACCAAATATGAAAACCCTGGTTTGCTCGACGAGGCTTTACAGACCATCCCATTGGATCGAATCTATGGCGAGGCAGAGGAGGAGACACAGGTTCTGCAGGCTCAAGCTGAGAGTATGGGAGATGGTCGACAACCTGAATGGGGTTATCAAGACTGCGTTATCAGGGCGCTGTTAAGGTATGTGATTATTCCTGGAGACGATTTTCGTGATCGGCTAGAAGACTGACACAATTAATAGGTGGTTCAAGCGATCGTTCTTCACATGGGTCAACAATCCACCCTGCCCCGTCTGCTTGTCCCCTACTATCGCTCAAGGCATGACTGCCCCGTCCCCTGAAGAGAGTGCTTGTGGCGCCCTTCGTGTGGAATTATATCGATGCTCAGGTCACAACTGTGGAGCTTATGAGCGCTTCCCCCGTTATGGCGACGTTTGGCGGTTACTGCAGACCCGACGAGGACGTGTTGGCGAATGGGCCAACTGTTTCAGCATGCTCTGCAGAGCTGTCGGCGGTCGGGTGCGTTGGGTTTGGAATGCCGAGGACCACGTCTGGACTGAGGTGTATTCGGACCACCAGAAGCGATGGGTTCACGTGGATGCTTGCGAAGAAGCCTGGGACAACCCACGTCTCTACTCTGAGGGCTGGGGTAAGAAGATGTCATATTGCGTCGCCTTCTCTATCGACGGTGCCACCGACGTTACCCGACGATATGTGCGCAAGAACGAGCATGCCACGGAGCGTAATCGGTGTCCCGAGGAGGTCCTGCTCTACATAATGCAGGAGATCAAGAACCAACGACGATCCAATATGAACAAGGACGCCCGTTTCCGTCTAGAGAAGGAAGACAGCCGAGAGGACCGCGAGCTGCGAGGCTATGTTGTGGCTTCAATCGCCCAAGCTGTAACAGATCTGGTTCCTGGATCTCCAGGTGGATCAAGCGCCACTGGAGCGACCGCCACGTCAGGAAGTGATACGAAGTTGCCTGCTGAGCAACCTGCAGTACAGACAGGATCCGCGGAGTGGGTAGCGGCTCAACAACACAGCCATCGCTATCAGCAACCCCGCAATCCCAGCCACCGACGACCGCTGCCTTGAGGAGGTTGTGCGCATTATTATTTGTGACCCTTCCCATGGCGTTGTGTCGAAGCCCTCTGTATTCTACCCGTCGATCACTTTCGCTGTATATCACGACGCAGTCAGCTACACCGTACCCCTCGACTGAGTCGTGATACTCGCACTCATGGCTAGCCACGACATCCGACGACCTCGATGATAGTACCCCACGGCCTTGAAACTACATGACCTCGATGATACTCTCCGCGACGACTCGTTACGGCCACATTCACATCCTAATTTCATTCATGTCCAATACATCTTTGACAGCCATAGCATAGACTCGGCGTTGAAACATTCTACCAATCCGGCTGCCCACTAGCTGGCACAGCCTGTACCTACTACTACCTGCACTCGACTTTCATTTGTCTCTTTTTTTTTTTTTTTATAGGGGGCGCATCAAGGCGGGGTGGCATATATATGAATCTGTACCCTGAGGCAGAGCGGGTTTGGTTGGTCCCACGCTCTGGGGCGTTTGGCTAGGTTTCCTTTTTGGGCTATCATGAGCGCTATGAGGCCAGGCAAAAGAGATGGATCAGTGGATGAAGATAGGAACAAATCAATGCCACGGCGCATTTCTTTCCAATGATTGTCCTACATTTGTTTCGTTCGTGCCCAATATGCATCCAATCTAACCAGTGTCAGCCCATGGCCGTGCTTGTAAGCTCGCTTGACTCGCTTGGCTAGTGGATCCAGATTCCATCCAGGTAGTTGGTACTAGGCTGTTCTCATTAACTTTAAACATGACAATGCTTCAGTCTACTTAACTGCTCGTCTGTCAATTGATATTGATTCATTAAATGATTCTTGATGAGGGAAATGTCAGAGGCCACAGGTGCACGTGACTTGGTGCAAGTGGTGACGCCACCTCCCATAACACACAGCTACCTAGGTATTTACCCTGGATGCTCAACGTCGAAACTTGTTTTCCCCTCCTATCCCTCATCTCATGCATCAATCATCTCAAATCATTTCAGCTTCATTGAGATGGGCTCATCCAAAGTGCAAGCGGCCAAAGGCCAAAACATGAATCGTGGGGAAAACCTCATGACGCCGCAAAAGGCGGTTTCACACATTCCAGCCAAGGCGGGTCAAACCCCAGAGCACCCCATTGACTTGACAGGCGGGACTTCTTCACCCCCATCGAAAAAGCGAAAGGCAGAGGATCTGACTCCAGAGGAATTCTCACTTCAGATACAGAAAGAGAGGAATGTGAAGAAGAGAACGAAAGCGGAGAAAGATAAAGAAGAGAAGCGAGAGCGCAGGTTTAGGCCTCATCCACCCCAGTCATTTCACGACATCTATGAGCGCGCTCTATCTCAGCGTTTCTATGTCCTTAACCGGACCAGAGGCGGCACTCATGATTGTCCCACGGAGGATGTTGAGATGACGGGATCCACGGGCAACATCTACACCGTCCACATTGGCAAGCGACCCTGCTGTTCTTGTCCTCACAACGAGAAGGGACACCAATGCAAGCACATCCTCTATGTGAGCCTTGACGATGAGCCGTGACGCCCGATACAGCTTGACAATCTCTCTGACCATCTCACTATAGGTCATGAAGAAGGTGCTTAACGCGCCGTTCCACCTAGTTTACCAGTTTGCTCTCCTCAGCACCGAGCTTCAATCCATCTTTGCAGCCGCGCCCCCCATCTCAGCACCCAAGGGCGGCGAGTCCGACAAGCGCAAAACCATTGAAGGCGATTGTCCCATCTGCTACAGTGAGTTCGACGCCGACAGCCCAGAGTCGATCGTCTGGTGCGCCGCGGCGTGTGGCCAGAACATCCACGAGGAGTGCTTCACAATGTGGGCGCAGACCAAGGGAGGGAGCGGAAAGGTGACTTGCCCAATGTGCCGCAGCCTTTGGAAGGGCGACGAGAAGCTGGTGGCGAGAGTCCAGAAGGACAAGGGAGATATAGAGGAGGGTTATGTCAACGTGGCAGATCAACTCGGTATCAGCCGTGTCAGAGGTTTGCGCTGGTTTTACTTGACCCTAGTGTGCTCTGAGACTGACTTGTGCATGTAGATGAGTCGAGCTATTCTTCATGGTATGGGTACCACCAGCGACGCAGAAACTGGGACTACGGAGACTGGTAATTATCAAGTCGAATATCACAACAGCCAGCGCCGGTTCCACCTAGGCAAGAGCACACGTGCTCACATGAGTTATTAAGTACCATGAAACGATTACCGATGATGTTTTATCTTTCCATTCGACAAGACGGAATTCACCAACAACTTTGAAGATCACTTGATCACTTGGAGCCAACGTCATTCTCTCTGTCATGCTACTCAGGGGTACTTCCCATTTTGTTGCAAAATTCTGAGACGCAAACCCCGAACAAGTACGAGCAGATTCCAAACCAAACCGGGTAAAAAAACATCGCTGACTCTACCAGGTTCAGGCATGTTCGTTGTTCTCGAGGCGATTGTCAATGTTTTTTTGAAGGTGCTGGGCCGTGGGCATACCTGGTGCACTGATGGCGGGACAGTAGATATTGAGGGTTAGGAAGGACACAGACCTTGAACCGGGCAATGAGAATGTGCTTATGAATGAGTCAATGAGACTGAATGACCAAGGAAACCAAAACGTGCTCATCAGTCCCTCATGCGACCAGTCGACAGCTTATTTCCGCAGATTCCTGACGTTTCAACTAATTAACTCGCATATAAATGACCTGACATTGACCGGAACAGTCCAGAAGCCACGGAACTCCGCAAGTAGAGTCCGCATCCTTCCACCCAGCACAGTCTGAACGCCGGAAAGACTGCCGGCGGCGGCGTTCGGCGGTTTCGGTGGGTCCCTCCGAGCGGCCCCACCGAAACCGCCGAGATCACTCACTCCGCCGCCGGATGCGGTTCCTGGAGAAGATAAAGAGGTGTTCCGCTCGCCATTTTCCAGGTATAAAACTCCAGTCTAGTAGCCATCGGTAAGAAACTAAGTGCAACATCTCCCAGTATACAGAAGCTTATGAAGATGGTGACTCTACCAGCGACAATGCGATCCCTCGTTGCGCCGGAGCAATGCTCTCCGGCCGCGTATGAGGTCATTGAGAGACCGATACCAAAGATAAAAAATGCAGAGCATGTGTTGCTTCGCATGAAGGCGGCAGCGATCAACACGGGTGACACACAGTTTGCGTCTGGGATGGTGGGCATCCTGCATAGGGTTGAGTGAGTAGCCTGACTTGAACACATGTACATGCTTGGCTTACCATGCTCTACTACAGATACCCTTATACAATTGCCCTAGAAGGTTCTGGCGTGGTAGTCGCTGTTGGTTCCGGCGTCAAGAACCTCAAGGTCGGCGACGCAGTCTATGGAGCTGAAGTAGACAAGCCCATGTTTGAACGGCCGCCGCCGGGGTTCGCCTCGGACTATGCCTTGTCTGAGGAGCGGTTTTTGCAACTGAAGCCTGAGAATATGTCCTTCGAAGAGGCTGCGTCCCTACCCGGTCTTACGGTGACTGCGTACCAGGTTATTCGACGTGGGCTGCAGCTTCAAGGCCAAGACAGCTTGGCCGGGCAGACGGTATACATTCCTGCGGCCCTCAGCGCGTCTGGTTCGATCGCTATCCAGGTTGCGCGCAACTACTTCGGAGCCGAAAAGATCATCTCTACTGTGTCCACGCCTAAGATGCCGCTGGTAGAGGAACACCTCCCTGGCATGGTCAGCCAACTCTTCGACTACCAGAAGCAGGATGTGCGAGCCCTCGTCGGCCGAGGCACCGTCGACTTTGCCTACAACACTCAATTTTCCACCTTTGATGAAAGCGTCGCCCTCCTCAAGCCCAAATCAGGCATACTCATGAGCATCGCCAGCGTTCCCACCAGCGCCGTCGTGCGTGTGATGATGGGACCGGATCGCTTTCCCATTTGGTTGGACTGGCTACTGTATGTTGCGCAGCTTTGGTATACGTGGAAGCTGCGCGGTACCAATATCAGGCACGAATTTGTGTCTGGAAGCCCGAACATTAGGAGGGACATGGATGTTGTTGCTGATATGGTAGCGAAGGGCAAAGTTAGGGGTGTCTTGACGGTGCTGGACCTTGGGGACTTGGAGGGGGTGAGGAAGGCTTGTGCAAAGGTTGCGAACGGGAAGGGAGGCTTCGGAAAGCTGGTGATTCGGATTTCAGGAGATGAGGACGACTGAAGGCTATCGGCTCTGAGCTTCCGTTTGGGAACCATAGTGGATTAAAAGTGGTGATGTTCTTTCGAGACTGAAACAGATGCTATCCGTAGATGCTATGCTGAATGATGTTGGATAAAGGACGTTGCCACCAGCCTAAGTTTAAGGCTCTTGGCCAAGTTCCGAGCCATTCCCCCATGGTTTTGGAGGACGTTGTGTTTCCGAGTGACATAAGCTAATCCTCCAAGGCTCTCTCCACGATTCGTCTAGCCTCCCGCTCGCCTTGCAAAAAACAGCCCTTAATCTCCTCAACCAAAGGCTTCAGGTGTTCTCTGTCGGGAGCTGCCATGACAGTCTCGTATAGTGCAGCCTGAAGATAAAAGTACGGCCTACAGAAACCAGCCCGCTGATTGTCCTGCTCCCACTGGAGGAGTTTCCCCCAGCAGGAGGTGTAATAACGACGATGTGATTCGGACTTTGCCCCCGTGTCAAGCCAGCCCTTCATTTCCCAGGAAAGACAGGTTTGCCCGAGCGGATGGACTAGCTGGAACTTGTCGACCATCCTTTCGACGAACTCAGCCATTCGCAGTTGATATTGCATTCCGGCTACCAAGTAGCTCTCTCGGTCGAGCGCATCCTGCTGATCATCGGCGTAATCTCTGAGAAGGCCTCCGAGGACAAGGTTGGAGGGAAAAGACCAGTCTTCTCTGCAGGAATTAAGGAGCAAGGTGGCATCAGACTGCATCGTGCGCCGTAAAAGCTGCTCACTGGGGTCCGGGATCTCCACGTCCACCCGGAACTGCTGTCTTTCAATCGTAGAAGCGTTGGTCCTAAGGTCAGTCTGTAAAGATGAGCGGCTTACGGTGTCAGCCAGAAGTCTTTCATGCACTTTCCGGCAATCCAACCACTCTTCTGGATACCATGAGTGTGTCAATACCGTAATCTGCGCGGGAGAATCCAGAGCTGACAGTAGATACTGAGGCGTGAATACGGCTCCCGAGTCTGTCATTGGCTTATGGTAGTTCATATAGATGCCCAGACTGGGTCTCCCATGCCCAAATAGCAGGAGAAGGATTGGGGAAGGGGGGCTCGACTCGTTTGCAAGCTTGCATGCTGTGCGGATTTCTGCCAATAGCCTTGGCATTAGGTCACTGGGCTTGCAGACAGTAAGCTTAGTGATCCATGATCGCAGCGGGATGTCATCTTCAAGCCCAGTGTCTAGTTTGTGCATCTTTATGTTAGCTAGAAGATATTCCTCGGACGTGGCGCTGATCCAGGTTTGCTTCTGGCCGAGGCCCTTGAGCGTTACGTTGCAACTTAAGAAGTCGCACAGGAACCAAGAATCGTCGTTTATAGACATGGCTTGCTCAATGACTGTTCCACATGCCCCAATGATGATAGCGTCTTTCTGTACATCTGGTATCGTATGGGCGTATGAGATGGATGGCAGACGACGGGGACGGGGCGCCGTTTCCGGCCCGGGGTATAAGGGTAAGCCCATTTGACCAGGCGAATCGGACTTGAGAAAGAGGATAATGTCGGCCCAGAGGTCTGGTTTTGAAGAAGTCGTGGATTTCTTGGGCGAGAGGGGGGAAAGGAGACAAAGGTAGCGGCCCAAAGATGGCAAAAGCGAAGCGTGTAAGAAGAAGACGAGAATTTATCTTTTCCAGCAGATAAAGAACAGAATCAAAAGCATACCTCGTACTCTAGACGTGGCCTTTAAGTCACTCGGTCGTCTTAAAGTTAGGTTCGGAGCAACAGGGTGCATGTTGAAAACGCATCTCACGTCTTTATATCTCAACTCGGACTCACCATCACGATATATTGATTAACTCTTCAAGTCGGAGATGACAGAACATAGCGGCCAGTGACCAACCCTTGAACGAATCGCCCAGTATACTCCCATAGGGTCGAAAGAAATCCTTGGCCACTCTAGGGACAGACTGGTACCGATATCCTTGAATAACGGGCATATTCTACAAGCCTGGCATGCAGAATCTCTCAGACCTTAAATAAGATACTCTCCTTAAGCTGCCTCAATCAGCTGCACTTCAATCCAACGTGCTTTCTCTATCGACAATGGCCCTCCTAATTGCATCAGTTAAGGATGTAAGGCGCCTTACACTTTTGCTGTATGGCATAGTGGCATAATCTGCCACAAGCCTCCATGGGTTCATGTTTATCTGATTGAACGTCGCAACCTCGAAATACGCCCATCTTTTAGCTCCCGCATGAGAACGTGGAGAGAGAAGTGGGCCCCAGGCGAAACACTGTACGCGATTTGCAAGACCCGCCCATCAATTAACGCGTTCAACGTCAGCCACCAAGCGCGTCGTTGTCGCGCTAATTAGCCTTCACCTCCGCGTCTTCTTGTGTCCTGGCCATCTCACCTCGGATTAATAAAGCTGCTTCTCCAACCCACCACCTCTACCTTTTTCTTCGACGCAAATCTTCTCATTCACATCCTCAGTTCTCTATACCTACATCAATTAGTAGCAATGGCCCACAAGCGCAAGCGCTCCGTCTCTGAGCTCTGCTCCTCACCCGCCTCCTCCGTCTCATCCTTCGACTCTCCTCCTCGAACAATCGACACACTCTGCAACCCTTTTGCCATAATGGCTGCAACTCCCATACATCTTCACAGCCGCACACTCAAGCGTTTCCGCGATAATCGACCTTCAGAAGAGGAGGTTCACCGTAAGCTCTTCAATGGCTGGCCTACGTGTCCAAGCGCGGCTACTGACCAACCATTCCAACAGAACGCACCCTCAATATGCTATTCTCAGCCCAGAACCAGCAGCAAAACGCCGCGTCGCCGCCAGAATCACACATGCAGTCCCAAGCGACCCGACCCGACTCGCATCAACATTCTCTGCATCGTTTCTGGAACATATCCTCTGCCCCCTCTGCATCTTCAAGATCGTCCTCCCGTATCAACGAGCAAGGCCTGACCCCTTCGAACTGCGGCGACTGCGGTATGGGACTAGGTGATGCAAGCGAAGACGGGATGGATGTCGATGGCTTCGAAAATGAGAACCACGCCTGTGGTGCCTGCGGCAAGCATGTTTGCTTCAGCTGCTCTGTCAGCAACCTTGGCGAGCAACGACGGTGTCTACAATGTGCCGGCCGCAAGGCTTGGTCCAATAGCACCCGGCGGAATGGAGCTGGTGTCTCGATTTTTTAGGCCCGGGTGAAGACGCGGAGCTCGTGATATGGGAATGGAATGAATACCTGGCGAGCGAGACGCGATATTGTGTGGCGTTGATTTTGGGCGGCGTTTCGGAATTGGGAAGGATCGGGGATACCATTTGACATTGTTGCATCCGGAGAGCATTTTGATCAGGCATGGCGCGGATGTTTAGATTACTTTCCACATATGACAGGAGTGCAACTCCTCGCACCATCACTTTTTTCCACAGTTAGCAAGGTGGTTTTCTATGGAGACGAGCTTTTTCTAATGATAAGTCCTCTGGTGCCAGAATTCCAACGGGATGGAGGATGATCGTTCCACCAGCACAAGCATGAGAGAGAGCGTTCAAAAGAATTGACTGTATTAATGTGTATGAGTGAGCCATTACAAGCAATATGTCTACAGAAGCAATCGCAAACCCGCAAAAGCGCCTCTAACCGCGTCGGCGAGTGGTAGGGCTCTTCTTAGGGGTGGCTGTGGAGGAAGCGGACAGAGTAGCGGCATTGGCCTCGATGGGAATCGCCTTACGCTTGCCCTTGGCCTTCTCGGAGGGGGCATTCCAGTAGAAGATCATCTGGAGGGCGAGAACGGCGTTGAGGATGAAGCCGGAAATGAAGCCGTAGAGGATGAGCTTGTCGTCGACCTCTTGGAGGGTGGTGAAGATGCGCGACAGGGAGCCGGCGAGGTAGTTGAAGACCTGCGCAAAGCATGTTAGTCACTTGGATCTATGCAGGGACATAGTTGTTCAACTTACAGCGAATGCGCTGAGCTGGCCAGTGCCGCCCTGCTGGAAGATGGTAAGGATCTGGGGCAGCTTGCTCGCCACACCTAGAGCACCGGCGCCGGCCTGGAGGTAGCTCAAGGTCTGCATATCGATGACATTCTCAGCGAACAGCGTGGCGACGGTGCCAGCCAGCGCAGCGACAAAGACAGCAGCAAGGCTAGCGCGACCGCTGTAGTTGAGGACCAGAACAGAGATAATCACGTTCTGCCCAACAATCAAGGCGGTCTCGCCAAAGGTGCTGAAGGGGAAGCCCTTTCGGACATTGTAGGCGAGGGAGATCAGATATGAGGTCGTCTCGAGTAGGTAAGACAGAAAGGAGATGCCCTCGGCGGACTTGGAGTGGTGGAGCTTGACGATCTGTGGCACCTTGACAATCGAGGAGGCGGCGATGATGCCGATGCCGAGGGCCTTGGATACAGCGAACTTCAGACAGTCGGCGTCCTCGATGTTGACGTCGAGGAGAAGGGAGGTGTAGCAGGTCTCGCCGAGGATGGAGACGCCGAGGTCGCGGATCGGCGCGGGGAGGTTATGGGTGATGGGTTGAATGGCGGATTTGAGGGCGTCCATGATGATAGTCCGTAATGTCTTGATACGGAGACGATGAAGGAACCGGAACTTGGAGGAGGAGAGCTGGTCAAGGCTCAGCAGGGAAAAAATGGAACAAAGAGAGGCGGCTGAAGGAGTGTGAAAGAAGGGGACAAAGGACGTCGCAACTTAATGCTTCAATGATGCTTGTCTTTCATGAAGTCTTCAAAGAGGCCAACAATGCGGGAGGAGAATTCGTGATGGGGACTACCTCTTTAGGACTAACTCTGAACTGATCTGTGCCTTACGGCGGAGAACCGGCCGAAGTGGCTTACCCTAGACTGGGCATGTTCACGCTGGGCAAGTCCCGTTGTCAGGGTTCCTTGAGCCCGTGACTGGCCGCACGGACGGGACTGGCCCGGGCAGTTTGCCGTTTTGCATGGGGAGATCCTCTGTCTCAAGTCTGGGGCTATGACATCAGCGTCGGAGTCCGAGGATCAGTTCATCCAAGCCTGAAAGAACCCGAGGTTACCGAGTCGCTGATTATTCAGACTTGGCTCATACGAAGGAACAGTTCGGAATTCTCGAGACCATCAGCCGTTATGTACGAAGCAGGGCTAGAAAGAATCAGTCTATGAGACCTCAATCCTGGCAGCTTGGCTGGTAGGGGTTGTCAACTACTGGGCAACATCATGATGAGGCTGAGTGCGAATACAAGAGGTAACCCATCGCTACCTTAGGTAAGTTCTAGAATTATCTCATGCTCTCTTTCTGAGCGCTGTGCTCGGGTTTGTGCCATGAACTGAGCCTTTACACAGCCGTTGCCGACACTAAACTACTGTACCTACCCAGGTAGCCTAGCTTCTGGACGCATTCCAAGGTCTTCTCCAATGCGATCATCTCTCGTCTTCATATCCACTGCTTCTGCAGCTGCGTCTGGCGCCAGCGCGGGGCGACCCTGGACAACGACCACGACCAAGCAACGGGACCTACAGCGGTGATGCACGTGTCAGACCACGAGCGGCCGGCAGTGAGTTAGGCAGAGGTGATGATTCCGTGATCGCACATTCGAGACGGCACGGCACTTTGTTAAACACAGCCTTGGTGCCTTGTCCTTGTGTCCCCTCTGATTGTGAATTTTCGGACTGCAGTCGGGTTGATTCCGAACGGGGGATCCGTTTGGGCACTGCAGGAATAGAAAGCAGAATGATGTAACGAATAGAGCGAATGGAAGACAGCACAACGATCGATGGTATGATGGTGCTAGGAAACAAAGAGGTCAGCTGCCCTGGATTGTCAAGACGAAAATCCTCTTTGCCAGCTGCGTCCATTCAACGTCCTTGGTTCCGTCAGTACAGCAACCATCTCACCTCACCTTATTTATCCATGTCAATGTCATCTTGACCCACGCACGTCAACAAGGCCCTGGTGGCTCTCTCTGCCCAGTGCCTTTTGGTGTCTTCTCTCGCCTTGCCTTGCCTTGTCTGCCGCGCTCGTGCTCTTCGACTTTCTGCCCAGTTCCCCGCCAACCTAGAAGCTTGGACTGGCTGCCTGGGCACTCATACCTGGTACCTACACTTCACGCCCTGTCATTGCCATCAGCTCCCAACGTGCAGGGCCTGACTAGGTACCTACCTACCTACCTTGCTTTCACTGCCTTCGTAGTTCCCTTGCGCCTCCCATTGTGCTGGCTGTCTGCCACCTGCGATTTATTATTCCCTGCAGCGCCCGATCTGCGTCTTAAAACGTACTGCTCTTCTTCCTTCTTTTCAACTCATCCTCCGATTCATCTCGAATGCGCCATCACCATCGTCCCCGTTGTCGCTCCCGCCTACGGCGTCGTTGCTATCTCCATCGTCGTCCACTGACCGCCGATTGCCTCATTCATACGCTTCCCCGCCACTCGCCCTGGATGTGAGCGCGACGAGCGTCATCTCAACGACAACATCCGATCCTCATCCTCTTGACATCCTCACCGCTCTCATCCATCGTCTCCTCCTCTTCTCTTCCTCGCCATGGCGACCGCGAACTCTCCCAAGACTGAGGCCCCGCCTGGGGCCTCATCAACCCCGCCGCCGCCGCCATCCATTGAGTACACCTACATGTATGAGAAGGACAAGAGCCCATCCAAGCTACTAGATGCGCTTCTAAGAGCCATCGGCCGTCACATTGTATGTGCGCACCTTTTTCCTTGATGGGAACCCAATCTGTAAGGTCGCATTACTAAGTCATGTCAGGTCCTTGAAATTGGCGACAAGAACTCCTGTCATCTCACGCCCGAGAAGCTGGGCGCCTTCTACAAGGCCGTCGGTGGTGACTACGATTGTATGTCTCAACTATTATTAACTCGTCGCGATGCGCGTCCTTACTAATGTGCTATAGCCCTTTTCGAGATGCCACATGAGTCTATCTCATACATATGGCAAGTCACCGGCTGCCAACACACTCTACAACCTACCGATGACGACTTTGAACCACCTTCCATCCCCGCTCTTACTCCCAGAGGCTTCTCACGATGGGAATCTCTCGAAATTCTGCTTGGCCCAGAGGAGCACGTTCCCTTCTTACAATTTGCTGTCAAGAACTGGCATCTACAACATCCCGAAACTGGCCAGGAGTTCCCACCCGATCTTCCCAAGGACGTCTTTCCAGCGCAGGCTGACTTCGAGGTGGATCGCTGGCACAAGTCGTGCGCCGACAAGCTAAGGAAAGAAGCCCATGCCCGAGAGAGGGAAGCAGCTCGAGAAGTCCCCCGGGAAACACCTGGTGCCGGTGAGCCGCCGGAGCCGCCGGAGCCCAAATTCGCCTATTCTCATGTCCGGGGGAACGCATTCTCCGGAACGAGAGCAAGACCGGCTGATCCCGCCTACGAGCGACCATTGTACAATCACGTTCCGGGGCGGCACGCGGGCGGGCGACCAGGCAGGCCTTCGCCCGAAAGATACAGCAGCCGCAGTGATGAGCATGCTAGACGGCGAAGCTTTTCCGACTATAACCAGCCGCCGCACACAGACCCGCCGCCCTATTCACATGGGGGAACTTACCTCGACCCTAATGCTAAACGACCCGCACCACCTCGCCGACACAGTCAACCCAGACATTACTCATCCGACTCGACCGACGAGGAGGTTATCCCGCCCCGTACAAAGCGAAGACCGGACCCAAGCCCTCCTTCTCCAACATCTCGCCGGTACTCTCCCACAGCTGACCGGCCGTCACCCGCTGCTGGTAACCCGCCTCCGTCATTCCGCCCTCACCGCGCGGATGTGAGACCTGATGATCCTCCTCGGCAACGACGATCAGTGCCGAGTCCCAGCCTTCGAGAGAAGCTATCCGAGAAGGTCTCCAACATTCTGCCTAATGGACTCTCGGGTTCAGACCGAAACCGCAACTCACCGAGACTCAACTCGTACAACACCGATTCGGCACGAGCCCGTCGAAGTCGAGACAGAATTCCACCATCTCGTCTCAGTCGAAGCTACTCCGACCTCTCTGGAGCCTCATCTGAAGGGGAGTCCAGCGATGGTGAAGTCCACCGATCAAGGAGAACGCGAGATGAGCGGGAAAGGGACCGAGACCGAGAGCGCCTTCGAGAGCGGGAAAGAGGTCGGCAGCGGGAGGAGCGGGAAAGGGAAAGGGAGGACGAACGGCAAAGGGAACGGTATCTGCGCCGACCGGAGCCGGAGCGGCGAACCAGCAGCCACGCCGATGCGGACCGGCGGCAGAACTATCCCGGGTGGGACCCGCGTAATGACAGAAAGAGATGGGACAAGCGCGCGCCGCCTGATGAGCGGGGCACGAGCCCTGCAGCAAGACGGTATCCTGAGCCCGCGTATTCCTAGTGTTAAGATCCAGATATGATCCTGTGAGGTTGTTGTTGAAAGCGTTGGCCATTGAAGAGTACGGAACATCCGCGAGCCTACACAAGCCACAATGCTGTGAAAGGTGCCAGCGAGTTGGTTGAACACCTTGAGACATTTGCATGGTTGGCTTGCTTCTGGAACAATGATGAGAGGCTTTGGGGTTTCTGGTACCGGCGGAGAATACGGCATCGCAGGATGGATTGGGGGAGATAATGTGATCATGAAATACAGCTTCGACATCTTTTTCTTGGATAGTTTTACCACTCTGGTTATGTAGATAGATGAATGTTAGCGAGCATCGTCGACAGACTCGACAGACAGGTCGTCACTCTGATCTCGCAAGCTATGTTCGAACAGCAGAAGTACCAAGCGATAGAATGTCTTCCTTCTTGATTGGAGAAACGAAAGTATTTATGAAAGTCTCTTTCATTCGGCACCTCCACGCTACACTATCAGTTCAACCAGAATTCCCTCCACCAGACCAGACGCGTCCATGACCGCAGCAATCGACTCATCATGGCACAACGAAACCATGGTTTCACCCACCAACAACCCCGCGATTGCGAGCTTCCGCCCACGCCCCAGTTTTTCCCGGGCACAACAGCCATCGCCGAGAGCTCTTTGGACGGGCATCGTCCGGGGTCAACTCACATGCCCCATCTCAACCAAAAGAAACGCAATCCCCACTGCCAACCAACGAGAAATGCCGGATTGCCATCAAGGAGTTTGTCGCAGGGCCGCTTGTCAACAAAAAAGAAAAAAAGCATTTCCGGCGGACCGAGATGGAGAAGGGGATGAGCTTCAACCCCCACATTCAAACTGTGAGCTTGGCTGAAGAAGAGCTTTGGATATGAACTTAATGTCATGTCAACGCTGTGCTCTTCTTGCTGCTGTCATTTAGCCGTTATTTGCGCATGTTGACCATCAGAAGCTGTTGAGTACAAGGGGGTTGTCGAGCATCTACGGCTCTCACCAACAAAGCGGCTGGGTTAAACTAAACGCTGGCATCGCGCCATCGGTCGGCTTTGCCTCTCGGTCTCAGATTAACCTCACACCTTCTTGAACGGGAGCAAGTCAACCCTTTTGGACTCTCCGTTAAAGGTTGGCGGCGGTTTAGGACGGTTTATACTCCGTCCTAAGTGGAAGAGACCGAGAAGCCGAGGTTACCATTCTGCGCAGCTGCATACGATGTTTCGAGTCCCATGAGATATCTATGGGGCTCAATGCGCACCCGAAATTGATTGACAGGCAGACATCAAGATCCGCAGACTGGCCGAAGCTTCGGCTGGATGCGTGGGGGCGTAGCTTGCTTCTAGACCTCACCAACTGGCCATTGGATTTCTGGAATCAATAGTCTCTGTAACACCAGCTGTTGCTCACTCAGATTGACCGGGTCTCTTTTCTTCAATTCTCACACTGACCTCCTCCTTTTCTTCCTCCCTCTTCCCTTCTCTTGTTCATTCTCTCATTATTTGCTTTACTCCCTTTTACCCTCTCTCTCACTCTCTCCCCCAATGAAGCCCGGTGCCTCTCTCCGCCTGAGGGCCCTCCGACCGGTGACGAGCGGCCACCTCCCGCTCCCCGCTTCGGCGAGATGGCAACAGTCCAGAGCCATGTCGACTGTCGTTGACTATGTCCCCCGCCCATCACAGCCGCCGGCTCCCCCGGCGGGAGCGCAAGAGGCGGTTGAGAAGCAGCGGGCTGAGAGGAGGAAGCAGATTCTTCGGGAGGCCATCACGGCGACTCAGGTCCGACACGACTGGACCAAGGAGGAGATTGCGGCCATTTACTACCAGCCCGTGCTGGAGCTGACTTACCAGGCTGTGAGTACCCATTCCCTCTGTTCTTTTTTGTTCTTCCGTTCCAGTTCTTCATTCTATCATGGTTATCAATTGTCATTCGATGCTGCGGGGTCGATCTGCCGGGCTGCTTCGACTCAATGGCGGGGTAGTCTTTCTGTACAACCTCACAGGTGCTCGGCATTGCCAATCAACACTCGAAACTGATCATGTATTCCAATTAGAACACCGTTCACCGTCGGTGGCACAACCCCGCCGAGGTGCAACTCTGCACTCTCATGAACATCAAGACCGGTGGTTGCACCGAGGACTGCTCCTACTGCGCCCAGTCTACCCGGTACCAGAAGGGCACCAATGTCCCAGCCAAGAGGGTTGAGAGCGTCGAGAGCGTGCTGGCGGCTGCCCGGACGGCCAAGGAGAACGGCAGCACCCGATTCTGCATGGGCGCTGCGTGGAGGGACATGCGCGGGCGCAAGAATAGCCTTAAGAACATCAAGGCCATGGTGGAGGGTGTAAAGGGCATGGGAATGGAGGTGTGCGTGACGCTAGGCATGATCGACGCCGAGCAGGCCAAGGAGCTCAAGTCGGCGGGCCTCACGGCGTACAACCACAACGTCGACACGAGTCGCGAATTCTATCCTTCGGTCATCTCGACGCGCAGCTACGACGAGCGCCTGCAGACGCTGAGCCACGTGCGCGACGCTGGAATCAAAGTCTGCTCCGGCGGTATTCTGGGCCTGGGCGAGACGAGCGAGGACCGCGTCGGCCTGCTCTACACCGTGTCCACCATGCCGAGCCACCCGGAGAGCTTCCCCGTCAACGCGCTGGTGCCCATCAAAGGCACACCCCTCGGCGACCGGCCCATGGTTGAGTTCACGAGCATGCTGCGGACCATCGCGACGGCGCGCATCATCATGCCCTCGACCATCATTCGGATCGCGGCCGGACGTAAGACTATGTCGGAGGAGAAGCAGGCCATGTGCTTCATGGCGGGCGCCAACGCCATCTTCACTGGTGAGAAGATGCTGACGACTGAATGTAATGGCTGGGATGAAGATGCGGCCATGTTTGGTCGATGGGGCCTGGAGCCTATGAAGAGCTTTGAGAAGTCGCCGCAGCCGGCCCCTGAGGTGAGGGTTCTGTAAATTCAGACAGACCTGCCTAAATTAATTTTGAAGCTTGCACATGATACATGATGCCGTTTGTCTGCGAATCTGCCGTGATTGACTCGATTTCCATAATCCATCATCAGTACATCGCGAGATCACCACTTCGGGCACCTGACTGACTACATATCAGGGCCTCACCGGCCCAGTCCCCGGGACCGGCATCGTGCCGGATGCGGGCTGGCGGTCACGGGCAAATAGAATGCCATGGCAGGGATCTCTGATAATTAGAGAACTGGAGAGGAAACCAGTGATGGGGGCGGGGTTATAAGGAACCGAAGCAATGAATGGATTGGTCGGAGTAGAACTGGGATATGCCATCTGACCTCCAGCTGAGCAGGGGAGCCAGGAAGACGCCACGGCACGAAGCGGATGAAAGAACAGGGGGCTAACCTATAAACATCATGAAGGAAATATGATGGGGGAGGATTGCCAAGAACAAAGACTTCGCAAGGCTATTAACTCTGACCTGAAGTTGTGGCTTCGTGATTTGAGCTCCATGTCAAGAGATGGACTTTGAATCCCCTGTTGATTGGCGTTCCGCGTGATCCCCTTAGCCACGTAGCGACGTAGACTTTTGTTGGGCGAAACTCGTGACGTGCCACGAGAAAAAGGAACACCTGCAGGAACCAGAAGGTTGTATGTTTCACAAATACGTGACATTGCACTTGAACAGTTTCCACTCTCAATGATATCCGTAGGTTGTCGTGTCGTGTATCCGTGATCAAGTTCCTTTCATCGCTCGCGTCGAGGACCAAAGTACTGCAGGGAGTAAGCAACTGGCGCGGGATCATCAGGCACAGCGCAGATTCATGAATCATGTGTACCTTAACCTTTGGTGCCTGTATGTTAGCCTTCCGGGCCGCAGTTTTAAATAGATCCTCCTCACAATAGCAGAATTACGTAAGGAGCGTTTTCTTGAAAACCTACGTGCATCACCGAATTCTCATACAGCTTCGAGGGTCATTTACAACCCGCCTGCACGTCCTTGTGAGCAAGCGACCAACACAGCAAAAGGCGGACATGACGGAATGACGGGCCCTGCGGCCTGGGGTTTTGCTGTCTCCAGTGCATTGACAGCGGGGCAAATCAGGGCAAAAGGTCTCGAGATCCAGGGAAGAGAAACGTGCCATGTGCACTGAGTGCCCTGAGCGTGACCCGTGAAGCTATCCTTGGGTGTTTTCCCGGGGTGAATCAGTGAACTATGCATGGCGTTTAGCGCCTGACCGCCCTGGCATCACTCCCATCCACGGGCCATCCATCCCACGCCGTCCTAGGTCCCGGCCTCCATGCAATTGGATGCATCAGGAGCCTATGAAATGCCTGGTTCTAAGCAGCCCTGTAGCAGGCTGCTGGCTCCCGATGGGTTTCGCACCCGGCCACTTGGCACCTGGTCCCTTGGCGCAATCCAGGCTGTCCTCTATCTACTCTTTTTTTTTCTGCCGCCCCTCCTTCCATCCCGACGCCGCTGTGCTACCTGACCTTATCTACTACCCTCCCTTGCCTCACTCGTAACTCTCACCTCTTTCACCCTCGTCAATAATAATACCACCTACCAACCTTCACCTCTCCTTTCGGAATTCATCCTCGAAGCCGTACCTCGTTATCACTGCCCGAGCGTGCGTGTGCGTGTTTCTCCTTACAGAGAAACTGCCACCGCAGCCCTTTCGGCTCCTCCGTCCCGACTCCTCCGTCGTCTCCCTCACCCCGCCGAGAACGCCCGACCACCAAGGACAAACCTCAAGCCCAGCTTTGCCAGCCTAGCCACGTCGTGATCTCACTTCGGGCTTGCCTCTTGGTTCGGCTGTCTGCCTGATTGCTCTGCGCCGTCACCTCGGCTTTGCGACCCGTTTGCTTCGACGACCGTGGACCAGTGCTTCGGGTTCCTGATCCAAGCTCATTCTGGCCCGCCAATTTCGACTCTCCGATTACGACCAGCTTTGTTTCTTCTGGCTGCTTCTTCGAGCGACGGTAACCTTAAGGCTACGCCAGCAAAACGATTACTATTACTTTCACCTGCGTCGACTCTCCAACGATTTCTGAGTCTATCCAACCTCGGTTTCGCCTTTCCTCAAGCCTCCCGAAATCACCATCACAATGAAGGGCAGTCCCGTCGACCAGCTCGTGTACGAGTACATGTTCCCTCGTCCAAAGAGCAACGATCCTCAAAACTTTCACGCCCTCCTCCAGCGCAGCCTGATTCCTGAGGTTCGCCTGGAGACCCATGCTTTCTACGGCCACCTCGATACTCAGGAAGCCAAGTACCCTGGCCTTGATTACACCCACCACACGCACCGCATCCGACTCTCTCGCTGGCCATGGCACCGCCGACTCTTTCGCGCCTTTGACGGCCTTCGCCTCACCAGTGCCGAAATCGCTGGTTTGACTAAGTGGGAAGGTACTAAGTGGGCCAAGGAGAAGTATGAGAAGGAGCAAGGGTATCTCATCCGCGACACCACTGCCGATGACTTCCCTGACTGGACCGATATCGAGAATCTGCCCCGGGCCTCTCGCAGCCAATCAGCCGAGGTGGGTTACGTCGGTCTTGACGACCTGGATGACGAGATGGACGTCGAGAGTGAGGATGAGCTGGAGAGTGTGGGTGTTGAGCTGAATGAGCGTCTCCGAGATCGGGTCGCAAGGCGTGAGGCGGGCGACACTTCTGCTGTCCTCGACGAAGAGTGGGAGCAGTGGCTGAAGAACGCCATCGAGACGGGCGAGCTCAGCTTTCTGACCGACCAAATCTTCCGCGGCACCGACTCGTCTACTATTGTTCCCGCCGCACTCTTCCCTCCAGGTCTACTCAGCACCGCCCGGGCTGGTCAATGGCACGAGATTCCCGAATCCCTTCATCCCATGCTCCGCCGCACTCTCGAATCTGAGGATCCCAACCGCGGCAGTGCTCTCCAACAGACCCGCGAGGCGTCAAGCACACGTTCCCCGACGCCTGCTAGTTCCCTGCGGCGCCACTTCATGGACAATCCCCACCGGATCCGCATCCCCTGGCCCCGGCGCACGTACTCGGATCTCCGCCTACCGGTGGGGGATTCCGGTACAGGCCAGCGCGCAGAGGCGTCGGGCGCTTGATGCCTCTCGACCTGAAATCGAGATAAAGAAGAGCAAAGAAAAGTTGTTGACATTCACACAAAATTATACCCTTCTGCGGCACCTATTTTTCTTCACGGGGCTGCATCTTCAACACACGAAACCTCCATCGCCCTACACAGCCTCATTCCCCTTCTTACGACACCGGAGCACGGAACCCGCATGGAACCCGCAGCCTCAATGCAATGAAATCCCATGTCATGCCTGTTTTTACCGAGGCCAACAACAATATCCGGTTGAGACACACAAAACTTCTCATCTTCTTCATTTTCTTTGTCCTTTGCCTTTACAGTATGAATGACGGCGTTTGGGCGGTTTGGGTTTGATCAGGAGAGAAATGGGAATTGCCATGTTGATTTCGCAGGGCTCGTTATGTTGCGGGATAGTACACCAGATGGTTGCACCTTGAGGCGTTTTTTTCTTGCCTCGGGGCTCATCCTAGATTGTCGAGTTAGATGGATTGGCAAAAACAGAGAATCTTCTTGCATAGTCGCGTCTTTTCTTCTCTTGGCCTCGTGGGTTTTGTGCTGGTCACTTTGGCTCATATACTGGCTTGTTGATAGATAGGCGACAATTGACCTTACTTTTATGAATCCTCATCCAATATATAAACGATATACATGCCATCCCTTTGAAGGTGCTACGGCGAATGGGAGGTGGGAGGTAGGGAGCCGATCTAATTGCATATTACCATGAGACGTATTACTAAGAATCTTCCATAATGTACGATTAGACCAGATTTTTCAATGACATAACGGAACCTCTCATTCGCCGTGGCACCCTCAAAGGGATACCGTATTCCCTCACAACATTCACTAGAGCCGGTCGTGAGTTTCTCGCTGCAAAGTTCTACGTAGTCCGCATACAGTTATTCTACGGATATAAAGCACCAACTCGGCGGGAATATACCTTACTATCACGTGCCCATCTCTCTCAGCTCTACTAGCCCATAGTAGGATGGTGTGAGGGGAATAAGCGGGGCTATGGATCCATGTCAGATCCACAGTGGATCCTGCATGCTGCGAGGGAGTACGTACTCCGTTGTCCGTACGATATCACGCGTGTCTTTGTCTTTCAGACCCCAGCAAATTCCCTCAAAATGTCTTATTTCTGGGACTGGTGTCACTCTTCAGATCAGTCTTCGGCCTGGTGGTCTAGCGGTATGATTGTCGCTTCGGGAGAAATTCCCAGTACTCTGAGAGTAAATGTGACAGGTTGGTCTTCAGCCCTCCATCTTCGGCAAAGTGTAGGAAAGTACTAACTTCGATTCGAAGGTCCCGGGTTCAATCCCCGGCCAGGCCCGGTATATTGTTGGATTGATAATCTTTTTTTTTTTTATAGATCTTGTCTGGTTGGGTTCGAACTCTTGGATGTTTGACGCTTCTCAGTTGCTCCAAGCCTGGGGCGCCAGATGCTACATGCCGTACGTAGTAGGAACTCGTGAAATTCATATGCATTAGCGTCTCCGTCTCTCCATGTTTAACCGTCAAATTGTCATCCCGTTGGGTGCGGAAGAGCTTGTGTGATCGTGTCTCTCCCTAGAAAAGTTAGAAGGTACTTGAGCCTCCACAAAACCTTTGCTACTGCACAAGTACCTAGCCAACACCATCCGACGGCAGGTAGAGAGGATCAGCTTCAACATTACACAAAAACATCAACCATTCATGTCCCACCATAACAACAATTGGTAGCAATTTTGTACCTCGCTAGCCGGCCATCTACCAGCGTGATAGCATCAATCAAAGCCGCATCGCTCACAACCTAGCGCCCTCCGGGCAATCCTCCGACGGAGCCAGACGTCTCTCGTCTGGTCGACCAGCTGGTCACCTACATCGACGATCATCCCCAGAACCAGCCCAATCAACCGCTGATTCATGTCATCGGAGTACGTCAGACTCGCGGATCATCGTGAGAACCACCCTACAGACCGCCGCCGCCGCCCGTCTGTCGGTCGACCTAAACCGTTCTTCTGACCGCACTCGTTCGGCTGACCCGCCTAGTGGAGGACCAAAAATGGTTATTCATAGCATAAACACCTCAGTTTATCTTGGGAAGAGAAGACCTAACTATTAGTAAAGGTATATATAAGCTTAGGGAAAGAAGACCTTATTACTATAGGCTTTACGATAGTAGTTAGGTTCTCTCTTCCTGGGCTTATAAAGTCTTATAGCACAAGTACCTAAACATTCTGGTGAGTTTTGTCCTCGGCCACGCCGCTTAAGTGAGTGATCTTCACGGATTACCTATGGGACAAATTCCACGAGTTCCTACGTATTCATAAACCTTCCTACTTCTAAAACGCCTCGCTATAAAGATCCCACCCTATGAAACCGACCTAAAAACACAATGCTGAACATAAAGCAGTCCTGGAGTTATTCCGCGCGACTTCCAGACGAAGCTCTCAGCCTCACGCGTATCCTGTTCCTTGGCTGAGAACCTGGATGAGAGCCCTACCTCTCCGGCTCCAGGTGCGACCATTCAGGAATGGCTTTGATCTGCTGCCACATAAACTTTTCAAGCTTGTTGGCCGACTTCGCATAAGGAGTACTCTCATTATTGTACTTCCGGCAGTTGTCAAAGACGAGTTTAGCATCCCTGATAAAGTCCTCGGGAGTGAGGTACTGGTCTGCCTCGAGCTTGCTCTCCATGGTGCTCAGGTCCATTGGCTCTTTGATCACCTCATAGTAATCGGCGACATCGTCGCGGTTAACGGGCACCAGGAAGGGCCATGCCGAGTTGTGGTTCTGTAGGTCGTTGAGTAGGTGGAGGAGCTGGTTGTAGTTGGGTCCGTGGCGGGGCTGGCGGGCGAGTTCGTCCATATCTGGAGACCACCCAGATGCCCGAATGGCTGGGATATCAAGGGGATTGATCTCGACAATCCCGTTCTTCCACTCCTTCGGCGGGGCGTGAATGTTATGTGACTTGGAGTAGGCCCGGATTTTGGCTTGAACGCATTCTTTCTGCTTAAGGAGCATGCGGCCCATTTCCAGGTAGCGGATCCGTGGTAGCATGGAACACTGCATAATGGTGCCGCCCTCGTAATCCTTGATGTAACCCATCCATACTTTCTTGTCGAGGGTGATCTCCTTGGTGAAGCCCTGCTTCTTGAAGTATCCGATGGCGTAGTTGTCGGCGTATGTGAGGAAATGCATCACATCGCTTGTAGCTTTGACGTAGTCTTTGAGATGGGACATGAGGTGGGCACCATAACCCTTGACTTGCTGGTCGGAACTGATGGCGCAGAACACGATCTCGGCGAAACGGCGGCCCTTGAACGGACGATATGTGATGCCACCAACAACCTCGAGGGGCTTCTTGACGATAGCGATAGAGAGATGAGTGCGGTCGTAGACGAGTCGTGCGATGTAGTCCTTGGGCATCTTCGGTAGTTGCTTCTGAAAGATGCACTTGAGACCGGTAAGGATGATGAGTGATTCGCGCTCGTTATCGTTGTTGACCACTCGGAATTCGATCTCGCCATTGCGCTCTTCGATAACGGCTGGCTATAGCGAGGATATGTGGTGAGCATGTCGCGCGTGCATACTATACAAGGGAGACTGAATAAGGCGGGCCTACCTTTTCGGGGAACGGGATCCGCTTGATGGCCGACTTCTTGTCCGGTGGTTCGGTGGAGTCATCCTGCTTGATGCGCTTCGATGGAGTAGGAGATGAGGGCTCCTCCTCAGCCTTGCGCTTGCCGTCTAAGGAATAACATGTTAGTGGACTTATCTTGTAGCGATAGCACTCATAGAGGAACTCACTCTCTTCCAACATGGTGGGAGTGGCGCAATCGCAAGTCGCTTGCACTCGAATGTTGGTGTTGGAGGGAAGTATGACAGGGTTGGAGAGAGGCATCATGATGGCGGAGAGGCGCAGGCGCGTCGAGAGATATGGCCCGTGCGCTGCTTATGTCATTCCCGCGCAAGCTGCCACAGGCTAAACCCTTTTGGCCTATCTGCCACGATGCGCCATCGTAAGCTGGTCAAGCTTCCCCAGAGCCTCTCCTAACCAACTGCAGCTTCAAGTTCACCTGCTGGCACTGTCAATTCATCACCCGCCGCACCAGAGCCTCTACGTTTTCTCGCCACACGTCTATCGCCGGCTTGATTCTTTTCTGCACATCTTAGCCTATGGATTCTTCGCTACAGGAGGTCTGGCAAGCTGCTGCTGGCAGTCCCTTCTTCCCTACCGTGAATAAAGGAAGCCAATTTTGGGTCGCCTTTCTTCTACTTCTGCTTGGATTCTCCCTTACGGGTGTTTTCGCTCTGAGTGTGTACCACTGGATTCATCTCATGTTTGCCACGTCTCTGACTTCCTGCTAGACCGATCGCTCGTCAACGTCTCCGTCTTGGGCATTCCGGCTTCTCTCGCCATCGCGTATGCCTCGCCGATAACTCTCCGCTGTTAACCCAGTGTGCTAACTCTTGCAGGTTCGGAGTCGTCCACATGTTCTGTGCTGTCGGAGTCTACGTCTGAGATACCCTAAAAGTCCTCGTTTCAGTCGGTTTCGTGTACTATAGTTGGAGCAAACAAGAGAAGACGCCACAGCGCGCGCCCGTTGCATTTCTGCCAGTTTTGAACTTCTAATTCACACACACCTTTTCCAATCAGTCCCAACCACGGCTTCGAAAATATCCGAAATGGCGCCCGAGGCCCAGCCCATCTTTCGCGCTGTCGCAACTTCGACAAGGCCGTTGTACCAGCTTCTAAGGTGCATCAATTTTGCACCTCGAGTTCATGTTCAGATCACAGAGGAAGGTGTTCGATTCGCGGCCGACCATGCGCGGGTAATGCAAGGTGAGAGTTGGGCGATCCACCACTGTAGCGGTGAAACGGGACTGACTGGGACCAGGAGTTGCGTTCCTCGACAAGGCTCTCTTCTCATCCTATACCGTCAACTTGCCTGCCCAGAATGGCGACGACCCTCCGGAACTTCCCAATTTCCAACTTTCTTTGTCCTCCGTTCTCGAAGTGCTCCAGATCTTTGGAGCCGTTGACGTGGCTACCCGCGCTCAAAAAGCAGATCAGGACCCTTATCGAAGCAATCTCCGAAACTATCGTCCTGATGCCTTCAGTAACCAGACTTTGGGGATATCAGGAACCTGCACTCTTCTGTACACTGAAGAGGGGGATCCGTTCAAAATCACGATTGAGGAGTCTGGAGTAAAAACGACAGCCTCCTTGACAACCTACCTGCCTGAGATACCCGACGATATTCCTTTTGACCGCAACGACCTCGCCTTCAAGATCATCATGCAGTCTCGGACTCTTCTAGATTCCCTGGCCGAGATTTCTCCAACGGCTCCTACCAAACTGACAATTACCGCCACAAAGACCACGCCTTTTCTGTCTCTCGCTGGTATAGGTGATCTCGGGAGCTCGGGAGTTGATTTTGCACGCGGAAGGGATCTTCTTGAGACTTTTAGCATCCAGGAACGATGGTCACAGGCCTACAAATTTGACTTCATCAAAAGCTCTACAGAGGCGATGAGGATCGCCACCAAGGTCAGCTTGAGAGGTGATGGGCAAGGCGTACTGAGTTTGCAGTTCATGGTAGACATGGAAGGCGGCAAGCGGAGCTTCTTGGACTTTCGGTTCGTCCCATTCATTCAGCATGATGAGGATGATGACGCAGAGGAGGTCGGGGAGGCTGATTAGATTAGCATGGCATGTTTCGTACATCGACGCTGATCTAAAACATTAATTCTCACCTAACCTCTCGACGGATCTTTCTTCTTCATACGTGCTCTCATGTCTCCAAGTTGTGCCTCAGTCAATTATCCATTAGAGACATTCCGGATTCTAAAGATCCCGACCGACACCGTCACTCGGTGGCGAACTCCCTTGATCAGCTGTGGAATCCAGGCCTCAGGAATCTGAGACTCCCGAAGACTAATACCCGCTCATTGGTCGAGGCAATGGTTATTGGAATGATGGAGCCAGCCTTTCCCCTTGCTTTGCGGGTTTGTGAAAGGAAATAGCTGGACTTGCGATATTGAAAAGGGGTCGGCTCCCTCTTGCCGCTTTGTGCATACTCGGCTTTCAAGCAGAGCGTAACTCTCCTCGCTTTCATACCTTACATTTGCTGGGCAGAATCACCGAAACCCAGTTTTTATCATCATTGTTCATCATGGGACAATTTCGGGAAATCAAGATTGTTGTGTCCTCGAGGCACAACGCATGCACGACCACCACGAACAACAACCGGAGGACGACGTGGCACGACTGCATCTCCAGTCCCGTCCAATCATGGGTAGAGACCTTCTTCAACAGCAAGCCCACTTTACCTACACCGGACGACGAGTTCGAGCCGTTGCTTGAGAATAAAGGGGTATCTGTGTCGAAGAATGCAACCTTGTCGTTTCTTCGCATGGCAACGTCACGGTCGACGAGGAAGTACAGTGAAATTCTCAAGGCTTAAGTGGGGATGGGATACGGAGAGGGGAATGAACACAAGGGAGTTGAGGCGCGGTCATTCGCGGCAAATCTTGAATGTTCACGATGAACGACGACTCTACGTCCTGAATGAGATGAAGAACATCTTGAAACAAATCTACATCCTTAAACTTACACGGCACATGAGCGAAGCATTGCAACCGCCCACGACATACGGCACATGAAAGAACATCGATGGATTTCAACGCATTTAGGGACACAGCGGGGCCAGTTTTGTTATGATGAAGGAGTTCACGGGTTGGATTTAGTAATGAGGGTATGAAGCAATGAATGAACAACCACCCAGTCAAATGATCGATGTACAGCAGGAGCAATGTTTGGGGTCTTGTTACTTGATTTGATGCAGACCGCTTTAATTTAGAATATTCAAAGCAGCCCGAGCTTGGTGATCTCAAGTGCGAGGTCAGTATTGTCATTTACTTGTCGCTGAGATCGCCGCTGGCTTCATGCTTCTTAAAGTTCCGCTGATGTCAGTCCCATACCCCTCAACGTCTCACGCCAGAACTATTCAACAGATAATACAGCTGCATGGACTGGGGAAAGCACAACGTGGTTTAAAGCTCATCACGTGTCTAAACCTCACTTGTATGTGAAGCTTCCAAAATTAGAAAGGCTTCGTATTGTAATTAAGAGGCACACCCTCGAATGCTGGCCCGTTGCATCGTGCGGGACGGTATGAAGCTGCAGACTACCATTGCTTCCGTATCGAAAACGGGAGAGACGGAGGAGCGTGTAAGCGCTTAGTCCAACATCGCCGAAGTGAACATGAGAGAGTTGAAGTCAAGGGTAGGTAAGAAACCAGTTTAACTCGGCGAATCAATTGATAATCACTAATAAAATACTGTATTCCATAATTCTTCGAACCTTCCCCTTCGACTGCGAGTTTTCGGCATGAGCACGGTGCGTGATCTATTTAGCACAGCATTTTACACAGCCACGTCCTGCCGCCCGCTGACGCCCGGCAGTTGATAACTAGCCTTCAACCCTTGCCACAAGGATCAAGATTTGACCGACTTCAGCGTTGCAACTACGCTTCCTTCTGCGCATCATCCATCTGGCCCTGTCATCAATTCTCCCGTCGCAAGGTAGTGGGATGAATCCTTCTCGGACCAAAGCTTCCAAGGGTCTCTTTGGCTAGGTATGGCTGACGAGAACAGTATGAACTGAACCCGACGGGCTTCAGTCAGATTTCTCGTCTCAGGTCATTGCTTTCCTGCAGGAAACCGAGTCATCAAGTCCAAGCAATATCATTTGAGTGCGGAGCAATGATCGCGCTCTCTTCTCATCATCATCGTTGTCATCGCCGTCAGTGCACGCGGGAGAGCATGGTTCCCGGGCTCCATGCTTAACCGCTGCCAGGGCCAGCCTCCTTGATGAAGTCCGATCGATGGAGGGCTGTACACTATCCGTACCAGTTGCGGTGTTTCATCAGATAGCGGCAATGCGGGACATCCACCAGGATCAAGGCACAGGATCGCTCAGCCGCGCCAGGGATGAAGCCTGATGATATAACTTAACGCATGGCTCAGGGCTTTCTCTTGCGGCTGCAGTGTCCCGGTGGCCCTGGTGGTGACACAGGTAAACAGAGCGCACCTCACCGCACGGCTGACAGTTGGATCGTTCCTGTTACGACGCCGAGATGCAGCTTCCCGTGTCTCAACCATCCTTTGATGGAGTCGGCGAGTACATGCTACAGGCTGCGATGCTACCAGGCTGTCATGGGCCTTGGAGTCGTACCCGGTGTAAAGGTTGTCCTAGCGGGTATCGACCCTGTCCATGTTGTACAGTTTTCCATATTTGGGCCTGTTCACTAGCTTCGCGGGCCACGGGCAATGCCGAGATGCTTGAGGATTGCCCATGAACCAACGACGTGATCATGGAATGGTTTGGTGTGGACATTAGGACGTTGCACAAATACAACTGCTGAGGGGCAACTACACCAGGAATACGAACATCGGGCCTCGACAAGTGAACAGCTCCTTCGCAGAACTGAACCGACAGGCCTGAATAGCGTCAGCCACACCAGATTCGGAACCAATAGGCACACTACGAGAGACCCGGCATATGCTGGCATCGGTTTGCCTGCTTGCAACTTGCGGCGGGCATTGCTGCTCCACCACACCTATAAGCTATTCTGGCACGCTTACATGGCACGCTTACAGCGCAAGCAGGATCAGGGTCAGGGTCAGGGTCAGGGTCAGGGTCAGGATCAGGATCAGGATCAGGATCACAGCAACCGGTCGAGAGTCCTCTTCTGAGTCCGGTCGCACCGTATGCGTACCAAGCAAGATATCTGATTTGTTCTGCCCCAGATCACGGTGGTTGCTCAAATCCATGTTTGCAGGCGCAAATCGCTTCTGTTTTCCGCATTTGGGACCTTGGGTCCGCTGAACTCTGGGGCCATCTGAACAAGCCTCGAATCCGGCGACTCGGAACTACATGGTTGAC
The DNA here is from genome assembly GCA_014899095.1 of Fusarium buxicola. NCBI lineage: Eukaryota > Fungi > Ascomycota > Sordariomycetes > Hypocreales > Nectriaceae > Fusarium > Fusarium buxicola. The sequence goes on from JAAVUK010000201.1 coordinate 36,043, forward strand.
ACCCACTTGAACACTTGAACCAGACTTCTCGTACTACAAACTCACTTCAACTTCCTTCACCCCATCTCCTTCTCTTCCTTTTACCCCAGAGCTATGTGAAACCTCCTCTCAACTTACTTTTCGTTCCATCATCCGTAGCGGTTTGCGCTGTGCGTCGCGCCAGCCAACATGTTGAACCGCCCGGGCTTTTTGATACGGCGACTTATAAGTCCTCAACGGTCGCAACCCAGTGAGCGCGATCGCAACGATGATCACGACTTCACCGATTCATGTGAGGAACTGAGTTCCTGCTGCGCCAAGAAGTCGACGCAAAGGAAAACGCGGGCCACAAAGTCACGGCTGCCAGTACCCAAGAAGAAGGCCTCCGGTGCGGCGCCAGTCACTATTCGGAGGGTAAACAGCGTCCACCGCATCTCACATCCAGTGCCTCCTCCCCCGGCTCACCGCAGTTGTTCCAATTCAATTGTCTCCTTGCGCAGCTGCGAGGGGCGGAATGACGCCCTTGACTCTCTCACGAGGAGCTCTCCCACAAATAGAAGGGCTGCGTCTGGCCTTTGTTCCGTCGAGCACGGGCGAACCCACCCACATTCCTCACCAGACAAGCACCCTCCTCACGCGAGGAATGGACCGCTCAGCCCTGTCAATGATGCACGCCTCGACAAGCACTCACCGAGACCGTCAACTCTTTCTTTGTCTGACCATGGCGCTGATAGCTACGAGGCCGCACCAACCGACTGGCAGGCTGCGCATAGTAGCTATGGCAGTCAAAGCCTAGGAGAGTCATCCGACAGCGTGGACCGCCTGTTCCGCGAGACGGATGAAGCCTTCAAAGCTCTCGGGTCCGCACTTAGGGAAGCTCGCCGTCCCTCTCAAAGTTCTGTGCTGTTGCCCTCACCACCGTCACCGCCAGGAATTCCTACCTTTCACAAGCATTCCAAGTCGATGCCTCTACCAAAGGGCTTCCACAGACACTCCAGGAGGGAGGACTCCTCCGCGTCTCCGTCTCCGCATTTATCACCAGACAGAAGGGCCTCAGTTAAAAAACCTCAAAGGAAGAAGAACCACCATGGTGGGCACCGTTTCTCAAAGTCACCAATCCGGACTTCACGATGGACCTTGTCGGAGAATGTGACCGACATTCTAACAGGCCAGCGTTTCAGACGCATCGAGGTCGATGAGATGCTAACGCCCGATCGTATTGAGGCGCTGAGAAAGAAACGAGAGGAGGCGCAACAATTACAATTGGACGAAGAACGACTGAAACATCGATACTCGACCGATTCGGCCCGCAGTGAGGCATCAGATTACTCCGAGACAGACGTCGAACCATTCCACCTTGACGAACTAGCATCTCGAATAGAAGCCAGGGCTGCGGGGAATCTTGCGACATCGGTCGAGGCAGCATCTCCGTCTCTGACCCCTGATTTGGATGTTGTGCACCGAAACTTTTCGAAACAAGACGGGGCGACAGGAGACGATGAGTCGATCAAGAGTGCTAAAGATAAGAACGACGATGCCGCAGCACCTTTGCCAGTTCCTCAGTTGCCGCCCAAGAACCCTGCACGCTTTGGTGTAGAGCCGCTTCGAAAGCTTCCATCAATACCCGAAGTCATGGTGACAACGCCAGATAACACGCAATTAGAGCCTTCGGCAACCCGTCAAAGCCTTGACGAGACAGACTTGAAGCCAGAAGAGAATGAAGAGTTCTTTTACCTCAAAAGCACGCCGTTTACACTCACAAAACCTTCGTTCCGTCACGGACCCATCACGTTCTCAAAGGCCGAGGTGGGCAAGGGGATGAAGACGATGGATGAGACATTAGACTGGACAGCGTTCCAAATGGCCATCCTAGGAGGAGCCGGAGACTTGCTCCAGGACATGTCGAACGAGGAAGACACAAAGCAGGCGGAGGAGATTTCATCGTGGTTCGAATCGTTCGGCTTTGAGACATACGGAGTGCTGGTACCCGAAGCCGTGCCGTCGTTGCGGTCTTCGTCGCACAGCACGCTGTCGTCAACGCCGTCAACTATCGACACGGACATTGACCTGCCGATCCCGGTGGGTGCTGAGTTCCCGTCCGGGTTCTGGAATGCCCCGGCGCCCGGTCAGGCCCTAGACAAGGCTAAGTTCTTCAACAGCACAGGGTTAAAGCGATGGGTCGGCGAAAGACGCCCCAAGCGTCCTTCGTCGCGCAGCTCGATGGAAAGCCTGCCACCGAGCCCGATGATGCCGCTCGTAGTTCATATGGGCGATGGCGAAGACGATACTACGGATACGGTACCGATGGGATATAACCTGGGTCACGATCTGGGGGACTTTTTGAGGTGGGAGGCGGAGAATGTGTATGCGTCCGGGTTCTGCACATCACCCTGAGGGTGATTTGCGTCCGCTCGTTTTCTTTTTTACTTTATTGATACCTTGCCTATTTCCTTCTTCTTCTTGGATCTGGGACGCTGACATTACGTGAGAGACATGTCTGGATACTTGGGCATTGGAGGCGCTTGAAGCATTTATAGGAGGATGAAGAGACGACAGGATTGATGGGCTCATGTGTTGATATGATGTCTAACGCAGATAGACGAGTGAAAAGAATTGATGTTTCATCTGATCAAGCATTGGCCAACCTTTTCCTTGAATAATCTCATGATAAATGATTGACTGATTCGAGAGTGTATCAAAGTTGAGCCAGCTTCCATGACATCTGGTGTTCAGGTACGTACCCCTGACGATCTGACCCGGGCATCCCCCGGGCACCTCAAGTAAGGTACCTAAGTCGAGGTACCTAATAAGGTAAGGTAAGGTAAGGTACCTCACATGGCGTCCCCACTCTATGTTTATCGATCTCAACTTAACCTCAACCCTTGCATCTCGCATGACAACTCTAACACTCAGGTAACAAAGAGGAAGCGGAAACATAAACATAAACAACACCTTTCATTTTCAATCTCATCGAGACAAAGAGTATCCTCGACTTCTTTCTTTGAACCACTGAGCCTGGCTCCTTCACACGGCCACTCCGTCTGAGCCACCGCCATCTCACCTTCAACCACAAAGACAAGAATCACTCTTTGTTCTCCCAGCTGCACCACTCAATCACCGGCTTCCAAAAGAGCGCGCAGCCCAGATCCTAGTGAGGGATTTCAAAATAACCGATAACAAAGAAAGGAGACAAGTTCAAACTGCGAAAGGATGCTTCGCCGCCCCGCAACAACCCTCCACATCACCTCCGAGGACGTGGCCGCCTACGAGGACCGGCGCGCCCGCGAGGCCCTCGTCGCGGCACAACAGGCGCGGAGAGCTGCTGCGGTAGCTGCTGCTCAACAACAACAGCAGCAGCAGCAGGGCGGCTATATGGAGGGCGTACACCATGTGCTGCAGGAGAGGGAGAGGGAGAGGGAGGACGAGGTCAGGAGGACGAGGGATGAGAGGATTGGTGTTTCGAGGAGGAGATAAGGGGAGATGGGGATCTTTTCATTTGGATTTTGGGAACTAGATACTGCATCGCCTTCAGTGTCGTCTCGGCTGAACTGGTTTATCGACAAAGCGGGAGTTGGAGGGCGTTGAGTCCATCATGGGCGACTCATCTCATCACCCGCTTCACACCCCAGACGCCTTGAATAGCCAAGACCTTGGTAAATTCTACACACCACACAATGATACACCATGACCTCGTTCATATTCTTCTTCTTGTTTCTTGATGTACATATAAAACAGCTCAGCATGAGCGACATATCGGCCGTCAAAACAGCTAACCAACCCCTTTCCCCTGGTCCTTTCTTTTCTTCCCATGATATGAGATGCATGAAATTATATACAATGGTGGGACACATGCGCCCTTTTCCAAAGCAACCCGCCAAACAATGATTATCCTGCTGTAAATACACATGCAAAAGCATGATGATTTGTAACGGTCTGATTCCCTTCTGGACTTGAGCCAGTTCATCTGGACTTGAGCCAGTTCAATTAAGATAGACCCAAAACAATACCGTCATCCACACCACCCGCCATGTCGTCGTCCACAGCTCGCGTCCCACCACGCCAAGAGCCTTCCTCCCGCCAACCCGCCGCTCACGGCTCCCTGTATCGAAGAAGCTATCGTCGAGATGTATCCGCGGCCCGCCGTCAGCCCCCCACCCCCAGCGCTTGGTGTTTCGCCCCGCGCCGCGGCGTGCCTGCCACCGGGGCGACGCCGAAGAGACGGGCGACGGACTCCGGGCGTTACGTGGCGCTGCAGCAGAAAGCCGCGAGGGGAGATGGTGCGCCGATGTGCCTGATGAGGTTGTTGTGCGTGAAGGAAAGGACTCAGGAGGGTCCATCTTGTCCTTATACATAGGTAGGACGGCCGAGGTAGAGGACCCCTCGGGTTCAAGAGCGAACGGCGTGAGGGATAGGACGGGAACGAGAAAGGCGTGGACAGCAAGGATGACGAGGGAGACGAGGAAAAAGACGATGTACTCCATGTACGTGTGGATCTGGTTGGGCAGAAGACACAGGTGCGTCTGGATCGTCTGCTCTGGTGCTCTGGGGAGGGGCTTGCCCTTGGCATCGACTGGGTTGTACATGCTGACCATGAGGAAGCCCGGCGTCGGCACGCCCATGGCCATGCTCATGCTCTTGACGGTGATTTCGCGAACATTCTCCTTAGAGTCCGAGTGTACCACCTCGCAGTAGTCGTGGTCGTCGCCGGAAAAGACGTGCTTGACGTTGCCCACGCTCTTTACCAGCTTGACCGAGTCAACCTCGTTGAGAACGTTCTGGTACTGATACCCGCCAACGACTTTGAGGGCATTCCGGTCGTCGGGCTTCACTAGCTGCTGCTGGCCCTTGGGAGGCTTCGTCGGCGGCCAATGCTCTCGCTTGGGTCCGCAAGGTGTACCGGGGTCGCGGTATAGCGGGACATGAGTAAGGAGAATGGTGGGAAAGTCAGGTCTTTGAGAATCCTCGTCAGAATCAGCGCCACGACCCCAGGTCGGACTCGATTTGTCCAGCTCCTCAACGTCGTGCGGATATCGAAGGCCTCCCTCAAGATCGTGCCAATGGCGCAGCTCTTCCTCCACAGCCTTCCGCTTCGTAGCCTTGACACCGTCCAGGAACTGGTTCACGGGCTCGTAGATTGGTCGCAAGTCATGCTTGTTTCTGTACTCGGAGGAACCCGCGCTCAAAGAGACGGCGTCGACCGAAACAATGGTGTGGTTGCCAATAACATCAACGCGATTTACGTCTCCGAAGAATGCGCTGAAGCGATCTCGCACGGGTACCTGAACCTGCGCACCGAAACCCAAGTCGTGATTCCCTGGAAGACTGGCAACGAGCTTTCGCCCACGCTGCCAGGACCCAGGCACTTCGCCACCCGCATTCCAACTGTTAAGAAAAATATCTCCAAATCGTTCATACTCCTGCAACCAGAAACCCTCGCCGTACTTGTTATGCCACGTCTGAACCCATTTCTTCTCGTCCTTGGAGCGGCCTCGGCCCCATTTCGGATCGACGAACTTGCCCAGGCGCGTCTTCCACTCGCGGCCGCCATCGAATAGATCGCCGAGGAAGAAGAGGCTGTCTGGGTGTAGCCGGCTCTGCAGGGCGTTGTAGCCACGTCGGAGGTAGTTGTCGGTAATGAGTACGGTCAGAGGGTTCAGAGGCCAAGGACGACCGGGATACGAATGCGGATCGATCAGCTGGGGGTCGGCGACGAAGATGAGGTGGTGAGGTCTTGCATCCTTGGGCTATTGCAATGGTCAGTCCAGCCGTCTTTGCGCATGTGCAATATTCAAGATGGGACTGCATCAACATACCCATTTCTCCCAGTGATCCCAATCGCAGTTGGCCACCTTACCATCAAACACCCATCGTTCCCCATAGAGCAGCACCACGACCCAAAAGAGAACCAGCAGATGCGGGAAGCTCAGCAGCCGATGACGCGTGAGGTTGCGACGTAGTCGTCGCGCAGCTTGTGCGCCCACCGATGTCGCTATCCGTCGCCCCGGACCAGCAGCCCATGCGCTGAGCTGGTGCGCTGTCTGCCGTAGGTTTACTGACAACACATGGACTATCGACTGGATGCCGACGGGGATCTTGGAGTTGGGACGGTACTGGTATTGGCCGCGAGACATGATGGGCCCATGCCCTTGTGCTCGCTAAGCACCTCCTCCTTGTTCGCGCGTCTCGAGTCGTGTCTTCGTCTATTGTTTTGCGCTTTCAATGCGGTGCGGTGCGGTACGGTGCTCTCTCTCAGGCTGTTATGGCTTTGCGGGCTGTCGTCAAGTCGGCCCAGTCGATCGACGGTCCGGGGAACAAGGAGCCCCTTGAAGGGATGGCGGGCCACAATAGGTAGTAGTGTCTCGGATGAAAGCGTGTCTTGTCTGGTCGCGTCTCGTCCTTTTTTGGACACAACGCGATACTGCAACCGTTACAGTTTTCGTCGTCGCCTTATACTCAAGTCGTGTCGAATGTTGAAAGGAGAGGGTCAAAACATGTTAATGAGCCACGAGCGGCGGGTCATGCATGGCAAGCTTCTCTCTGCGTGACCTCGAATGATTCGCCAATTTTGTCTCCGGCTGCAGCTGCGAATTTCCGGGGCATGGAACACCTCTCGGGGGTGCTTATTTAGCGCTGCAACCCCGCTATCCAGGGGGTTTAGTGGCGATAGCTGCATGTTTTCAGGGGCGAGAGGGACTCGGCAGATGTATCCATCCGTCTTGGCTGCGAGCAAATCATCCATATCAATCAATCTATCTCAATGGATCTGATCAAGGTAATAGAGAAACCAGAAAGACGGCTCATGTTCATATTCCAAGTCAAGCTGTACAATGACTTCTTTCTAGGCAGCCATACCATATGCTATCAGATGCTGTCAAATAACAGCAAGCAATATCTCACTTATCCCAAACTCCGCCCGAATGCCAGAAATGCCAACCCAGACAGAATATGATATGAAAATGGCCAGATCAAAATGTAAGAGCATACGCAGAAGTAAATCAAACTCGCAAAAGCAACCCTCCTCAAACTATCGCCGACGATAATCATCGAAATCGTCCTCCTCGTCACTATAATCATCTTCGGGTGGAGGATTCCTAGCCTTCTCAGGCTTCTTCCGGAAACTCAGCAGTCTCTTGAACCCGCTCGGCTCCGCTGCCGCTGGTGCCGGCGCCGGCTCCGGCTCCGGCACTTCTTCCGCCTCATCCTCTGCGCTGTAATCGTAGAACAGTTTCGGGACTAGCAGCCGGTATTGCTTCGTAATGCCCGCCGGATCCTTGGGGTTGATCTCGACGTTCAGACAGATGTCCAGTCCTCCTTCCAGGTCCACGGTGTACTTGTCTGCCTGCTTCATCTGCTTCGTCGATAGGCCTGTTGGTGTCCTGTAGAAAGTTGGCGGACGTGGTGGCACGCTACCCAAATCGTTTCGTGAGTGTGACATGGCTCTTGATCCGATGGTCTGCGCTCGGCGGGGAGCCTGAGCCGTAAAGTACGAGTCGTCGCCCTCCGAGTATTCATCGTACGCCGCTCCGCCCCGGATACCTGAAGGGCGTGTTCGTTGAGGCGACTGCGGCTCGTCCCAGTACTCCTCATCATCGTAATAATCGTCGTCACCCCCGGGACCGTTGATGCCACCATCATCAACGCGGCGCTGACTGGGACGGCGAATAAAGCTGAAGAAGCCGCCCTTCTTAGGTTCGGGAGCTTGATCAACAGACATGGACCGCGTGAGTTTGGCCTTGGGAGGTCGCTCCGAGTTGGTCGAGTTGCGGCGCGACAAGCTGCGGAACAGGCCACCGCCACCCCCTCGTGTAACTGGAGGCCTCGGCCCGCGGACCGAGTCTCTGTTCAGTTCCGGGGGTGCATCGGAAGACGTAGACTTGCTTCTAGATAGGGACAATCTCCGGAATAGGCCACCTCCTTGAGGCTTGGGTGGAGGGCTTGGGCTTCTCTCGTGAGCCGACAGAGGCGGTGTAGGTGGTGGTGTGGTTCCCGGTGCCCATTCGCGAATCGAGCACCAGTTTCGGTGTGGGAGGAGATGCTTGTTGTTCCTTGGCTTTCCATCAACCCCTTGCTGGAAAATAGGGATCATGTCTTCGTCGGTCTGCTTGTCAAAGTGATGCACCTTGTTCCTTTTGTTCAGCACATCGGCCATCAGATCAGGCGGTGGCGTGTTGACAATAGCCGACGAGATGATGTTGGGCATGTATCGTGGGTCCTTATGCTTGGCCAGTCCCAGCTTGGGGTTGGAGTAGAATTGTCCAACGGCTGCAAGATGAACGTCGCCGCTGAGGATAGTAACTCGAAGCGACTTGTCAATAGCCAAGTCCTGCAAATCTTCGACCACAACGCTTCGCTCCTGTTTGTGATTTTTGGCGGTCCAGTGGTCGTTCAGATCATCCAAGACCTCAACACCGCCGTCAATGTTGTTGAGTGCCTTTCCAAAGACACCGGTTCGTCCTAGTGCCTTGACAGGGTCCATAAGTCTTGAAGTCAAGCTATTCTGGTCAGCATTGGATTATTCAGATAACGACGAGGTGTCACTCACATATTCTCGAGCCAAACCAGCCTGGGATATGCAATGGGAATACCCAGGAGTACCAGCAGATGTTCGACCTGACCACGCCGCACCTCAGCGTAGAGGCGGTTCATGATTTTCTCCCATGTCTTGTCCGAGACGACGTCGTACTCCGTCCTTTCAGTGCGGCAATCTACTGCGAGAAGACCAACTCTTGAGCCAACAGACATGAAGAGACTGCGGCTGAACTCGCCAATGTACGGGGCGGTCTCAGTACCAACGATCCAGCTCGGCTCAGTGCTCTCTGTCTCATCCATGATGGACTGCTGCTGGAACAGCATGTAGTACTTGAAAGCGATTGCACCCAAACCACTGAAGACAGGCGCCTGCATGTCGTGGTGAGGATATGAGCCGTATCCGTCAAAAATGTCATGGTCGTCATACATGTTGACCATGGGGATCTGAGAGTTGGCTAGGCCAAACAAGCCTTGGGAGAACCACATGCAGTAACGCTCCAGATAGAACCTTTCCAGGTCATCCTGCATCTCAGGGGTGAGGGCAGCAGTGTGCTTGTGAATTGGATTTTTGATGTCGAGCCATTCTTTGAAGAGGCTGCATTCGTTCGCGACACAGTCATTGTAGATCTGGTCACCACCGCCAATCATAAGATGGAAAGGCCTCGTCTGGTGGTTGTTTAGCACGTCGCGCCACATAGGATCAGGGCCGCTCAGCTCATCGGGCTTCACGCTCGAGCTAAAGCCGTTGCAGCTGTGAAACATCATGTTCATAGTCTCACCCTGTGCAGGAACCCAGAAGCCCATGACAGGTCCACGGTTGATGCGGTAAGCGATTCGCTGCTGTTTCTCACGCAGCTCAACCTCAATGTTGAAGCGCCAGAAAGTGTATCCTCGCTCGGCGTGGAGTCGGAAACCTCTCACGTCCTTGTACTTCTGAACTTTCTCGCCGTCAATACCCACACGCTTTCTGCGGCTAGCGAATGAGCCTGGCAGGTCTGTTGAGCCATCAGGAGGGGCTACATCAGGCGGGCTACGGCACTGCTCAAAGAGGCCTTCGTCGGTTTCGTCGCGAGATAGATCCCTTGCCTCCTCGAGATGCTCCACAGGGCGCACGTAGAGGGTCTCTCCTCTACGGCCCATCTTGGGGTGGCCAGCAATGGGATCGACATATTCAGGGGACAGGTCACCCTTGATACGATGAGGAGGCGGAGGAAGCAGCTCAATGCCTTGGACGAAGAGCCGAAGTGTAGGAGCAATCTCGTATGAAGAGTCAGCGTCTTGTGTAACAATCATGACACTACCTCGCCACATCTCTCGTTCTTGGATAGCGCCGCCCCTCTGCGTCCTGCTGGGGTTGTTTTCCCGTCGGATTCCGCAGTATCTCAGCAGTGGACCGCATTTCATAAACAGAGGAGGCTTGAAGCGAGTAGGAGCTGAGACGATTAAGTTAGCAAGTTTAGTAACCAATTGAAGAGCCCACTTACCATTCTCGTCGTATTCACCGTCAAAGGCCTCGGCTTTCCGTGGCCGGGCGGAGTAACCTGGACCCTTGCCCCGGCTATCTTGCTCCCACCAGGCCTTGTTCGAGCCTGACTCAGAGAAATGGCCGTCCTCGAGATCCAGGAGCGTGCCGGCCAGACTGCCAACAGTTCCCTTCTTCCACTCATCGAGCCATTGGGGTGGCTGGTACAGACCATCACCAGGAACCATGTCCTCGGGGCGCTTGAAAATCATGTTTGAGAGGTGATGAGAGTGAGAATCGTCAGAAGAGTAGTCACTGTCGGCCCTCTCGATTTTTCTTTGAACAGCAGCCTGGTTCGGTACTCGTGTCCGGTCATTCACCTCTACTCTGCCAGCGGTCTTACCACGAGTAGGTGGTGGGATATACTCCTCGTCAGACGCATATTTAGCTCTGGGGACAGGCTCTGTGGCACGCCTCATGATGCCTTGGTTGTCACCAGGCCTGACATCAATCGAAGGCCTTCGTGGCTCAGCTGGCTCAGGAGGAAGCTCTTTCTCTCGGGTATATCGGGTGATGGGTTCTCGGGTAACAGGAAGTAGGTTTTCTGGCTCGTAGTAATCGTCATCGTACTCATCATCATCATACTCATCAGCTGGGGGGTGGTGTTTCGACACAGGAACCACAGGAGCAGTACGCTGCTCGGACGCTACCCTACGATGGTAGCTGGAATCTGCCGGAGGTTGTTTTTTTAGCTTATTGCTGCCGCTTCGCGTCAGGGAGAATCCTCCGCTTGGGACGGATGGCTGTGCCGCTGCCTTCGATTCGGTCTGTTCAGGTAGCAGTGCGTTATCCCGAGCCGCTCGCTCCCGAAAGCTTAGATTGCGTTTAGGAATACCAGAGTTCCGCTCAATGTGCTTGGGAATGACAGACTCGGGCTCAATGTGCCTTGGCGCAGGTTGAACCTCTTCTGGCTCCATCAATGCGCCGGAACTATAGTGATGAGTGTCCTCTGGCGGGTGGTGCGAGAGAGGACCCCGGTAACGGCTCGACTTCTCTCTCTGAACAGAAACCTCTCGAGGTGGTTCTCGGTATGTTTCTCTGGGCGCTTCCCTCGGCGTTTCTTGTGGGTTTTCTCTAGGAAAGTCTCGGGGTACATCTCTGGGTATATTTCCGGGGGCCTCTCGGGGGACTTCTCGCGATACCTCTCTGTGCGCCGGTTGCGCAACAGCAATTGGGGCACCAGCTGCTGGGGGACGCCTTTCACCGTAGGCGACAGACGGTTTCCGTTCATGAGACCGCGCTTGCTGGCTGGCGGGCTGCTTTCCGGCTCTTAATGCCTGTCTTTCTCTGGCGCGTCGTTCCGCGGCTTCGACCCGGGCGCGTTTTTCCTCCTTGGTGATGCTATCGAGCGTCAGCTCAAGCCTTTGGAGGGGCGATCGGTCGTCTGCGAACTTTTTGCGACTGTTTGAGGTTCCGCCCGTTGTTGCCCTTCTGGATAGCTGGTCGTGTGCACTAGCGCTCGAGTCTCGCCTTGCGAGGTCTCCTTGCGCCCGGTCCGATTGCTGGTGATCTCCGGTCCTTCCAGAGGATCTCTGGTAGTGTTCGTCGCTGTCCATGTCGTTGGTCTGCTGGGAAGGGTCGTACAGCTGAGGTGGTGCTGGTGCGCCGGTAGCGGTGAAGGTATAGGGAAGGCCGCCGTTACCGTAAGGGTGGCGATAGCTCACGGGGGGGCCGCGAGGGACCTCTGGCGCAGCTGGAAGGATAGGCGATAACTCGTCGTGGTATTCTTCGTGCTGCCGACTCGAGCGACGAGCTTTTCTACTGTCAGAGGGTTCTCCAGCTGGATCACGGGGAGCTCCTCGTTGGTAAGATGGCGGTCTGGGAGCTAGACCTTGAGGAGCGAAGCTAGCGGCGGTGGGAGAATCGTAGGGACTGAAGGTGGATTCAGAGGGAGCTTCGGTGCCCTGGGTCTGTATAGAAGCACGATTGGATCTGCGAACTTGCGGAACATCGAGCGAAGATCTACGGTCAGCATTATAGGCGTAGTCGTCCGACTCAGACCTGCGGTGGGCGTGGCCTGCATGGCCGGCTTGGGCGATCTTAGGCCCGGGCAGCTGGCCCCAGTATGGCGTCGACATTTGAGGCTGACACTTGAATGCCAGGCTGTGTGATTGGGCGACGCGAAAGAGAAACGAGGAAAGCAGACGATGGAGGCGCTGGGCGTTGGGACGCGCGTGCGCACAGTTGGAGGCGGGTAACTAAAGTGAGGCCTTGTTGTGGAAGCGAATCTTGCGGTAGGCGCTAGTTTGTATGGGACCTGACGCCGGCGCAGATGGAGTTGATAGCGGGGCGCGGAGTCCAGGGCTCATGCGAGCTGCCGGGCTAGCCAATGCTGTGCAGGCTCTGGCGACGTTGGCGGAGGCGATAGCCCGAGAGAGAAAAGAATTTCTCGCAGTCTGCAGGGACCAGAAAAGCGGGAAGAAGAGTTGGGGAGGTTGAGAAGAGGAGGGAAAAGTGTATCGAGGCTTGTGGGCCGATAACAAGATAATCTCTGGGAACTGCTTGGGAACCGCCCTAGCCCAAGCTACAGGGGTCTCGTGTATCGCCTATGCAGAGGCTGTTACGGGACCTCTCCATGGAAACCCCCGGCCTGGAAACTGCCATGGCCTAGGCGTGCTTCATCCCGTCGCTTTTTCCCAGCCTCGAGTTCATGGCTCAGCTGTCTATAAGCTCCGGGGCTTCCTACTCCAAGCATACTCTTTACGCCGAGCATGGCGCTCTTTACGAGCATGATCATACGTAGTGAAAATCGCTAGCAAGGATTCAAAGCTTGACCGGCTCTTTGGATCCTTTTTTTCCTTGGTCAAGCCTGTAGATTGAGGCTGGGGATCGCTGGGCTGGAATCAGCGGGCTGGGGGCGCGGGCGTCTCATCCTCGGCGCGGGCGAGCTCGAGCTCCCCGCCAGGACAAAAAAAAAGCGGGTGGCTGGCAACGGAGCCACGGGACGGGCCAGGTACACACGAGGCGGGAGCCTGCAAGGAACGGATAGTGGCTGAGACAGAGACAGAGACAGAGACAATCATGAATGGTCTTCGAGGAAGATTGCTTGCTGTTAAGGACAAACTCGGTCGGTGACAATGGGATCTACAGCCTCATACGGAGTACTGCATACCACTCTTTTTACAATGGACTCTATCCGTCTGTCTAGGTGACATCTCTGGATGGAAGCTCTGCGGCTAAAATACAGTAGCGTAGCTCCCGATACTGTACCCTTAGGTAGTCCCCTAATGCATCCAGGCCGTTGGCGCGCGGGCGGGATGGCCCGACCAACCTAGAAACTTTGTCTTAACTGACATTCAATTCGTGCATCACGAGAACATCTCAACGGACGTCTCACTCCCAAGGAAGAACAAAGGCCATCGCAATTCCCGACCCAAGGCAAACCCTTTCTTGATCGCCGAATCTTGCCTGAGGATTGCCACGTTGCACAAAATTAAAAAGGGTTGGGCTGACATCATGCCCAACCTCCTCATTCAGAGCCGCACGGCAGTCGCTGCTTGCAGTTACCCGTTGCCAACAAGGGCTTGTTTAATTGATGGATTCGCTAAATTCTGCTGCAAGGTACGAATACGGCACAAGGCTCTCGTATTCTGTACTCGCCTACGATATACTTTCCGTCAAGATGCTGCTCGTTCCTCGTCAGATTTTGGAATCAGCAGCAATACTTGGGCCCTCGCTGTCTTGATGACATCCTCCAGGTGCTGCTTATACCTATTTTCGCACTCACCCAGCCCGCCGTATACCTCATTCAGAAGCGAGATGTCTCTTTTCCATGGTTATCAGTGACCCGTCCCGCCTGTGCGAATGTCATCTACATAGAGGGCAATCTTGGCTTTAATGAACTCTTTTCTAGGAAAAGTTGGGTAGCGCATCCTAGATACTTCATACTCAGCACCCTCATTGGCCTCGTTGATATCTGAGTTCCACGACCAGGCTTCGAGATCTGGTGAAGATAGACTTTGCCGTGTGTGGTTCTACGACTGACTTAAATGTTCTGGAAAGTAAGGTACATGCATATAGCATGTCTCTATGTTTCCCAAGGGCGTGTGTTATTTGATCAAACGGTCCGCCTTTTCTGTTAGCTCGGAAATTTCGCCAAAACACTCCTGGTTTTCTCTGTCGACGGAGCCACGAGCGCTCCTATGGCTACACAGAGAACAGCCAACTTTTCAAACTGCTTTTTGATGAAATGTCTGCAAATTGAAGATCTGAGGAGGATCCGAGATATCGAGATTCAAGTCTCGACGAACCGCTGTGAAGTTAATACCCATGTCTCGGTCTGAATGTGATAGTCCGCGGCCATGATCTATAAAAATACTCCTCGTCGTCCCCATCTAACTTCTTCCAACTAAAGCAACCAGAGGGTGCATATCAGAATAAGTCGAAGGCTTGCTAGGTTCTGTGGATCCATGTCGGCTAACTGGGGTAAGTATACATCTCTATCCTATGTTCCGGTGTCCCTCATGGCTTTTTAAATGCAGGTCTCGGTAATCATCTGCCTCATGCAATGATCACAAATTATGAGAGACAGACATCGCGAGGATTGACTTGATCGAGTATAGTTTCGGTGAATAGGTGTTGAGTCCGCATGTGCAATCGCTCGTCCATCGAGGTCTATCAGTCTTGTAAGAACGGTACAAGGCTCGACATGAGATGTGGAGGCCAACAACACCAGAGCGGGGGGGTGAGAATGATGACCTACGTAAGAGGGGACCGATACATGCATCCTGCCCTGATGAATCTGCAACATTAATCCACTCCGTCTGGCAACCTCTTCCACATTAAGGGTGAAGAGCTAGCTCAACGTGGCAAGGAACAACAACAAAAGACATATTACAGACAGCAAGCCAGCATTCTCGACAACAGTGGGGGTTTGGACGCAGAATGAGGGGATGTCATGAACTGACAGCTGACATGTTGTGAATGTCGTACGTAGTGTTGGCACTGATTTTAGTAATCTTATCTGATCTTCGGGATCAAACCCACCTCGGCAGTTGCAATATCCCGATGAAGGTGGATGCATCTGGGTTCCTGCCGTGCGTTCATCTCCTCCCATGGTCCTACTCTCTTACATCCACCAACAAGCCACACATCCTCTGTCATCAACCATGGCCAAACGCTTCGTCAACGAAGAAACCCACCAAAAATTCGCAAACAAGTGCAAAAAATGAAGTTGATGGGCACTGAGAGACACTTGCTCCCGCCAGGGCTTGAACCTGAGACCTTCGCATCACCAATATTTCGGTGTTGAAGTATTAGTACGACGCTCTAACCAACTGAGCTACGGAAGCCGATCAACTGCGGCGAAGTTGGTGTTTCGCCGTTGTTTCTCTGAGTCTGAAACAAGCATATACAGATCAATTACAGGAGTCCTAAGTTACCCTGAAACTCCAAGTATTATGAGGATGATGATGAATTCACAGTCCATCCATGATCCTGACCGGGTCTACATACTCAACCGCAACTCTATCATACACTACTTGAATCGTTCTCTTGAGTTCAATATTTCATGACACATATCTCAAAATTTCGCAGTCTGGGAAACATCTACCGATCATCAAACGCAATGTCTGCTTCAATCTATTCATGTTACCCAAACTCCGAGGAAACCCACTATCCGGATCTAACTATAGGCAAAAAATGAAATGCAACAACCCCCACGCGCTCATTACCATGGACTCCACCAAGCCTTTGAGGATGATTGTCTTGGCTCCGACTCCGGATAGACCCATGCCTTGACGCTCTGCCATGATTGCTGTCCTGAGGTTGTGCAGTAAGCCCACAAGCAAACCGACCCAACAAACATGATGGCCAGAGCCGCATATCGAGGCACACAGTTCCGGTCTCGCAGTTGGCGTATATACTCGGGCAGACTCACGAATGCCCTTCTCTCGTCCTTGTCGAACTCTAGCCCCTCATAGTATACCACGTGCGGCTTCATTATCGTGTAAGACGTTATGCCCTGCATCCCCATTGATTCGGGAACAGGCTTGTGCCGAATAATCTCTGGGGTAACGGAGATTTTGACTCGAGCCGCCGACTTCATTTTCTCGCCGTTGAGTCTCCGCTTCTTGAGCCGCTCTTGATGCTGCTGCGCCGCTTCCTTAGAAGACTTGTATGCCTCGTGGCATATGCTCACTTGGTCCATACTGTATGGCTCCCCCGGGATGACCCAATTGTATGAGACAATGGCAGGCGACATGCGAATGCATACGTTGAGCCAGCCAGCATAGGCAATCACATCGTGCAACGATTGGTACAACCCTGAAATAGGAACCGGCTTATGGCCATTGAATTCCGCCGCATAGGCATAAGCAGGCAACAATAGGACCAGAGCCTGAAGGCACAACTTGTCAACCTCTTCCCAAAAGAGAGAGGGCTCTCCACTAGTCGCTTGAAGGTAGGCCTTGTTGGTGTGAGCCCGAAGACTGCTGCGCCGGAATCCTAAGGCTGATGTCAGCTTGATGTTCCCTTGATGTAGTGTCACATAACACACCTTCTGCATTGATGAGAACAGCATCGGACGACTGCAGCATCTTCCCATGTTCTGGACCAGCCCCAAAAAGCAATTGCGAAAAAACTCTCGTATCAAGGATCTTGAAAATCATGGCCTGGAGCAAATAGCTTCGCTCCGCCTTGTCGCGGAGCAGCCGGTCCCATTTCCCAGCACGTGGATCTGGGCGAGCCAAAAGTTCGACATATTTAATGAACTCTTCCGGATACTCAGTCAACCAAGGAGAGGTGCTGGGTGTCTGGGCATCGTCGCCTGGGCAAAAAGCCTCTTGGACAAGGGCATAAATCTGGACAAAAAGATTGTTGAAATGAACCTCATAAAACTCGTCTGGAAAATCCTCGTGAAGGTGGTTAAAGTCGAGAGCCCGACGGTTGGGACAGAACGGCCTGAATTCCTTCATCGTTGGGCGTATGATAATGACAGTCCAATATATTCTTTTCTCCGAGCGCGATTGTTAACTTGGAACGTGTGTTGCAGCAATTGGCCAAGCGGATGGTGCGTGTAAGTGGGCAATTGGATAAGGAGACTCAAGGGGCAAAATGAGTGACAGAAAAGACGACTGTTGAAGTAGGGGTTTTATCGAAAAGATGAAGATCTGAAAGACGACGATGTGCTTGACATTTGAGGAAGAGCGGCGAGAAAAGTGAAGCCGGAGCTTATAGTCAAGAGAGAGCCGCTTCGGTTCTTGCTCGTGGGAGTGGTGTCCTTTGTCTTGGAAGCAACCTTTTCAAAGGAAGTGGTGGCTCGAGTGTCAGGCTCCATGTTTGCTAGATTCAGAGGAAGAATTCAATGGCAGAGAGGGTACAAGGGCGGATGTGAGAGCAGTCAAAGAAGACAGGTCAAAGAGCTGGTTTGGAATGGTGTGTCGAGTGATAGACGTCTTTGTCTTGCTGGGCGAAGAGAGCTTATTATAACGGTAAGTGGTGTGCTATGGAGTACATACTACGTACGGATACAAGTCCATCCATGAAGCGAAAAGACCCGGCATTCTAACCCTGCACAGCACAGCGTTGATCGTGCAGGTCTCGGAAGATGATCCCTGAGGGGCTCAAAGAAAGGCATGAATGGGACCCGAGGGATTGTGAGGGTGGGATGGAATGGAGTTGAGACGCGTTGACATTCCAGAATGGCATAGCCAGTGCCTGAGCTCATGCATGGGAACGTGGACATTGGTGATCATTGGGAGAAGACGACGGCGACGGTGCAAAATACATACTACGTAGTACGTAATGGAGCAGGTGTGCACAGTTGTCACCCAATGTGGGACAGAGGAGGCCACTGGAGGCCAGCGGACGCCAAGATGGGAATCCCGCCCTGTGTTCACCAACACCGGCTTGTGAATGGTGAAGCAGGCTGAGGGTGAGCGATGGTCGAGGCTTAATTGTAAGCTTGGGGCGCGTGGCTTGGACTTGTCAAGCCGGGATCGACGGTCTTTGACGCCTTGTTTAAGGGATGTCAAGTTGGCACAAGTTGGTCAGAAGAGGCCAGCTGACTGGCCTGAAGTAATTGTGTGAAACCGCCTTTGCCGTTCGTATTTCTGACTGTCACTTTCTTCGCGGGCACCAACGACCACGATATTATCTGTTTTGCCGCCGGCATCCCCGCACATGGTGGGTGAAATGTCTGGATTGCGGCATGCCGAACGACTTGGAAGAGACGAGTGTGGGTTGAGCTGTTTTGAGGGTGGAGGCGAGGATGGGGGTCACGGTGTTGCTTGCACTGGAAGATATGACAGCGCATGAACGCGAAGACACGTTAAACAAGAAATGGGCGCACAGGCGCAGCAACTTGGGTATTCACGAGCGACTTTATGAGATGGGCTCACTCTTGAAGGCCTGGAAGGGTCAGTTGAAAAGACTTGCTGATACTCGGTATCAAGCATTCGCGGATTGGCCCCGCAAGAGCTCGGTAACCTTGGTCAAAGGCAGACAAGATCTTCTTTGTCCAGATGAGGATGAATGAGGACAGGCTCTCAAATTCATCTCCATCTTCAGTTAGCACTTGCCACTACCTACCCACGAGTTGGCTGGTAGCTCCCGTCACTTCAATGCAGGCACCTGATCATCGAGGAGGCTGAGAAGCAGCTTCCCCACCGTTCACGCAGCTTCAAGACTTGAAGTTGAGGCCTTGAATCTAAGGCTTAGACATCTAGTAAGGCACCATCAGGCCGGCCCACTTGCCTACGCTCCGGTTTGGTGGCAGGCACAAGGCCAGGGAGTGTTTAGGTCAGCACCCAAGATTTTTTGCCTCGCGCCTCGCGACACACAAACCAAACTTCAAACAAGCGCCTTACGCAACTTCCGACAACGGCTACCTCCTTCGCACTCACCATATCCCTCTTCTCGAGCCGACTCTTGCCTGGCGCAAAGTCGCAGACGAATCATCTACCAACGGAAAGAAGTAGTCGACCTACGGATTTCTTCCTCTCGCCCCACTTCCGCACCGCTCCCACTTCTTTGCCTCCGCCATCATCTCAACCTTGCCCCGCGATCCCACATTCGCGAGACGCTTGATCTGAACCTCGATCTTCTGCACACGCTTCAACAAGAATCACCGAGCACAATGGCTGCCGCAGCGACAGAGACCCCCAAGATGGACGAGCAGGTCGACCTGACCACCATCCCCGTTGACCCCAACGGCAAGGAGGATTCTTCCGATATCAAGGACGACAAGCCTGTCACCGTCTTCCACGACAAGGACAACTTCAATGTTAAGCACCCTCTTCAGAACAAGTGGACTCTTTGGTTCACCAAGCCTCCTTCCGGAAAGGTAGGGCAGATCCCATTCTCGATGGTCTATGGATCGATACTGATACTGGAGGCGACAGGGCGACAACTGGAACGATCTTTTGAAGGAAGTCATCACCTTTGACTCTGTTGAGGAGTTCTGGGGTGTTTATGTAAGTGCAAATCACAAAAATACCCTTCGCCACTTTAGCTGACTTTCTCAGAACAACGTCGCTCCTGTTTCCGAGCTCTCCCTCAAGTCCGACTACCACCTTTTCAAGGCCGGTGTCCGCCCCGAGTGGGAGGACCCCCAGAACAAGCATGGTGGCAAGTGGTCCTACCAGTACAAGGACAAGCGCAACATCGATGTCGACCGTCTTTGGCTTCAGGTGATGATGGCCGCTATCGGCGAGACTCTTGAGGATGAGGATGACGGCGAGGTTATGGGTGTTGTTGTCAACGTTCGCAAAGCCTTCTTCCGAATCGGCGTCTGGACTCGTACCATAGGAAAGAGCATTCCTGGCCGAGGTGATGGCGATGTGGCTGGTGGCAAGGGCCGAAGCAGTGAGAAGGGTAAGGATATTCTCATGTCTATTGGCAACCGATTCAAGGAGATTCTCGAGCTGCCTGCCAGCGAGCAGGTTGAGTTCTCGGGTCACACCGACAGTGCCCACTCCGGAAGTACGAGAGCCAAGGCCAAGCACGTTGTCTAGATTTTGTGCGCCTATGATGAGGAGGGACGACGTTGATTTAGCACGATATCCGATAATGACCATTTCATGTTTCTGACCATCATGCCGTCCACCCAGCGGTAGGCGAAAGGACGACCAGTGGCTCAAGGAGGAAACGTCGAGGCAGATGACGAAAGTGGCAAGTGGTTGAGATCCAAGACCGGGACATCTGTTCTCCTCGTGGCCACGACTCATCCTTGATTTCAATGGGTTCAAGTTATATACCGGCGTTGCTCGGAGGGTCGATTCTCAAGTGGCAACCATGAAGAATGAAAAGTCGGCCACCAGAGGAATAGGAAAATAGATTTGTACTTTTTTTGGTCAACTTACTCGGTTGCTTAACAAGGATTATGTTTTTTGATAGCTAGATCCTAATGCTATCCACTAGCTTTCACAAAGCCGTTCCCCCTCTATACCACATTAATCATACAAATCTACAACGTTTGGTACAATTATATGTACAGGTATGTTTTGTTCTCTTAGCTCTCATCCCCGCTCACCTCATCTGGAAAGATAGCCTTGACCAGCTGCTTCTTGTTGATCTTGCCCATAGCATTCCGAGGGATGTGATCCACAATCCGCAATACTTGGGGAATCTTGTAGTTTGCTAGGCGACCCTTGAGCGCCCGCCGCATGCCGAGCGCCGACCACTTCTTGACGACATCGTCGTCGAGAACAAGCACAGCGCCAACCTTGTGGCCCCATTGGCCGCTTGGAACTGCGACTACGGCTGCCTCTGAGACTTCGGGCAGAGAGAGAAGCTCGCGCTCGACTTCTAGGGCGCTGACCTTCTCGCCGCCAGTTTTGATGATGTCGGCGGACTTGCGCCCCTGAATGAAGTACATCGGGCCGCGGGCCCAGGGCTGCGCGGCAGCAGCAGAGGGCACGGGGCGACGCACTGCGACGTCACCCGTCTTGAACCATCGGCCCTTGCCGTCGGTGTCGTCGACGAACTCGCTGGCTGTTGCGGTCGGGTTGCGCCAGTATTCGCGAAATATGGTCGGTCCACGGAGCTGGATCTCGCCGGAGCGCTCGCGGCCGTGCATGTCAATCTCCTCGCCCTCCTTGATGATGTCTCCTGTGTCAACGTCAGCCAGGCGAGTCTGGACAGATGGCAGGGGCCAGCCAACGCTGGCGTCGATGCGATCGGAAAAGTCCAGGCCGCAACTGAGTGCCATGCCAACCTCGGTCATGCCATAGCGCTCGAGGAGGACGTTGCCGTGGCTGAGGTCCCTCCAGGCAGCTTTGATGGGCGTTGGCAAGGCTGCGGAGCCAGATATGGCGAGGCGCATGTTCTCTGGAGAGATGGCTTTGCGGGCAGCTTCTTGGACGTCAGGAGCAAGGTTCTTATGGCTGGAGAGGAGACGGCTGTAGACTGTGGGAACGACGGTGAAGAAGGTGATTTTATCCTTGAGAGCGGAGGCATCGTTGGCGGCAGAGGCGAGGAAGCGGGCTGAAAGGCGCTTCCAGACGGCTTCGGCGTTGAAGGGGAACATGAATTCGATGGTAGAGCCGGCGAGGAGAGGGGTGAGAATGGCGTTTATGGTGCCGTGGATGTGATGGAGAGGAAGGACGTGGAGGAGGTGATCGGCGGGAGAGTACTCCCAGGCTTCGAGGAGGGAGCGAGACTGTGCTGTCAAGACAGATTGGGGTAGCAGAACGCCTTTCTGGGCCATGATTAGCATTTGGTAGCATTGCGAATGCGCTGCTCGTTGTCTTACCGGTCTGTTGGTCGTGCCCGACGTGTACAGCATCATGCCGGCCTCTCCAGGGTTGGAGTTGCTCAGCTCGATCTCCTCATGGATACTCCCGCCAGCATGTTTATTGAGTTCAAGATACGCCGGCTTGGCTGTCAAGTCGGTCGCAAGCACCTCCTTCGCCTTGGATGCAAACTTGGCCGAAGAAACTAGCAGCGATGCCTCGCTCTGGTTGAGGATATACTGCAACTCTAGCGCAGGGAAAGCGGGAGATAAGGGTACGGCGATAGATCGCGCAGCCATAACGGCCAGGAGTGTCACTACAGGAACGGTTGTTAACATCACCGGCATCGGAGGTGCAGCGCGTCAGCGCGGGGTCTCGTTTCAAGCTCACCTACGTAGTCGTAGCTGTTCTCGACGAGGAAAGCAATGCGCTCGCCATTGAGGTCCTCTCGGCCAGCAGCTTCAGAGAGCCGATCACGAGCGCGGCGCACATGGCCAAGCAGCTCGCCATACTTGAAGGTCCGGCCGGAAAGGGAGTGGACGACGGCTTTGGAATCGGGATCATGACGGGCGACAGCCTCGAGGAGTGGTAGGCGCGGTAGCGTAGAAATCATTCTGAAGGCGGGATTGAGGGCGACAAAGGAAGCGGAGGAGGTCGCGCGCCGGCCCGCGGAGGGGACGAGGGAGCGGAGGATCGACATGGTAACAAGTGAGGCCCGAAACGCCGGGATGTGACAAGGATTCCTAGGACGAAGAATGAAGGGTCAATTCGGGCTCAAGAGCAAACTCGGAAGCTAGGATGCGACACCGAGTCCGAACCTGCGGCGCATTTGC
The DNA here is from genome assembly GCA_014899095.1 of Fusarium buxicola. Classification (NCBI taxonomy): domain Eukaryota; kingdom Fungi; phylum Ascomycota; class Sordariomycetes; order Hypocreales; family Nectriaceae; genus Fusarium; species Fusarium buxicola. The sequence goes on from JAAVUK010000201.1 coordinate 58,578, forward strand.
CGAGGGGAGTTAGGATGCGAGGGGCTGACGATCTGTGAGCCTAGGGAGTTGATTTCCAGATTGGTGTTGGAGTCTGAAGCTTCGAGCTGGATAGTTTGGTGATGTCGGTCCGGGTAACGGCCGGCGGAGGGGCCGTCTTCCCCGGAGGTACGTACCTCTGGCCGAAGCCGCAGCTCCCACCGCCAGCTGCACTTCACATCGCGGGACAGAGAGGGGAAGTGGACGCGGACTTTTAGCTATTGATGTGTTGCAACCAGGAGGGTTTGTCTGTACATAGATCATCGACTGTGAGACCAATCAAACATTGCCGTTTTGTTTACAGGTTCGAGCCTCGGCAGCTAGCTGTGCGTCCGCGTTCCTAGCTGGATGCTGAGATAAACGTTCAACTGCAATACAACACAATCAGTCTGCAACTTTACATGGTTCTTGTTTCCCCAACCGTTGAGGTAACGAGACACGATCTCATTCATATCTGGCTCAATTGTTTATCTCAGGATGAAACCAGTGACAGGAGCCCCATTCTTACGTTTTTCCAGCTCACGTCGGCACGCCACATTTGTAGAAATCCATTCGTAGAAATCCCACTATCCCATGTCCTTGACAACAATGGTGTGGCATGTGGACTCGGCCAATCCACGAGACCGCCAGAAGCAGCCGTCACACCAGATCCCGCCCGCTTGGGCCGTACCTACAGCATACTCCAGCAGCTAAACCTCCTAGACCTCCAGCTTTCAGTCTAACAAGATGGATCTCCGGCTCCACTGTTGACGCTGTCAAGCTGCGGCCGGGATGTTGGTGGCAGTTCTTCATCGTGGCAGTCGCTCATTTGCATGCCATGTATAGTACCATGCCACCGGGCTATCAAGATCACGAGCGAAGAACCAGGCTACCAGGGGGGGTGAAGGAAAGATACACGAGCACGACGAGCGCCATGGCAGAGGGCTTCCTCAGAATCCTAGCTCCCGGGCGTTTCTAGACCCTGTGCCTGTGCTGGTGGCTTCACCGCTTTGGAGAATGGCAACGGGGCGGTCAGGGCGTGCGGCGACCCAGCTAACTGGATGTGCATCCCCGAGTAGATTGGCGGCTGATCATTTGCTGGATTTGAGCGCCAAGTTCAGGGGTTGGATGTGGTGAACAAAGTCATCCGCCACTCATTGATGAGGCGTGAAAAAAGACACGGTAAATGTGATACTCTGTATCTGTACCTCCGTACTGTATGTAGGTAGCATGAGTTAAGTTGCAGCGGAGAGGGGGGGGGGGGGGGCTGGCG
>JAAVUK010000202.1:0-39446 GCA_014899095.1 Fusarium buxicola
CTTAATAAATTTAAGTATTTCTAATAAAATAATACCTATATTTATATAGTAAAGGATATAAGGGACTAGTTACTTTTATATAGAATTAGGCTTATTAATTAGCTAGTATATTTACCTAATTTAAACCTAATTAAGTACCTTTAAAAGGCTCTTAAGGCAAAGCTAAAAAGATTATATTCTAAATTTATTAGACTAGGTAAAAGCAAGGCTTATAGGAAATTACTAATAAAATAGATCTAAGAAGTATAGAAGGCCTTGCCTACTAATCTTATTTTAAAGCTAATAACTTTAGCTTAGAACTAGCTACGCGTAGTTATCCGCGCGCGAGGATAATATACTAAATATTAATCTATAGAATTAGGGCTTTAAATTAATATAGCTTTTAAGTTATTATAACTTTTATTTCTTATATAATTAAAGAGTAAAGATAAAGGGTGGAAATAAAGGGTATAAGTGGTATGTGGGGTGATTCTAGAGTTTTAGCCTTTTATTTTAGCAAGGATCTGCGTTATCTAGAACGGGCGAGCCGGCTAATGGGCTCTAATGTTTTTAAATCGTAGGATCACACTAAATTCTTACATCACTTTCCAATGAGATTAACTCATCCTTACCCAGCGCACAGCGCATATAAATACAAATACCCGCAGGGCCCAAGTCCTGCCCCCAATGTCTCAGGCCTGATGTTGAATTTCTGCCTATTCCCCGCGCTCGGACATCCCCGCCCTTGATTGCCATTGCAAAGCCGACGGCCAATTGTCGTCAACTAACACGCTGCATCATTATCGTCAACTGCAGAAGAAGCTGATATTCGAAGCCATGGCGGGAAACGAAACGCTAGCGTCCAATGGCTTCTTCAGCTTTCTCGTGGACGACTTCAAACAGTCGCCAGCGGGCTATCTGACCGTTCTGGCGTTGCTTGTCTCAGCCGTATTCCTACATAAGCTGTCCTCTCCGGATACCGACGATCGCGAACCTCCTTTGCTAAAGCCTGGCATTCCTATCATTGGACATATGATTGGGATGATCAGGCATCAAGGAGGCTATTTCAAGATCCTATAGTAAGTGTGAGGAGTGAAAGACTCTGTGGCCACTGTCGATACACGATGTGTAATTAAGGCATGAGCTAATGGACGATCTCAAGCGACACGACAAGCAGGCACATTGCCACTCTCCCTATCCTCGGCGGCAAGCTTTACATCATATTCGACCCTGCTATCATTCAGTCAGCGTATCGCAACAGGAACTTGTGTTTTGAGCCATTCGCTGTGGAATTTGCGCAGAGGGAGCTCGCGATCGACAACGAAACGTTCAGGATTGTTCGGGAAAGCCAGCTTGTCCCTGAATTCTTTAACGTGATTGCTCCGGCAATGACGGGCGCCCATATCCATCGGATGAACGCCAACGCTCTAGATTCTGTGTCCAAGCAGCTCGATGTCATTGGAGCCGGAAGCGAGGCCTTGAAAATTCCTAACCTTTACCTTTGGGTGCGGGACTTGATGACAATGGCAACCACAGACGCGATGTACGGACCCGCGAATCCCTTCAAGGAGAACCCTAGCCTTATAGATGAGGTTTGGTACGTAGTCTTCGGCATCGACGATAAGGAATTATTGAAGGTTGCACCAGACGCTGACTATCAACCAGGGCCTTCGAGGCTGGATTGCCCATGATAATGCTAAACATCTTCCCATCCATAACCGCGAGAACGGCGTATAATGCAAGAGCTAGACTTCAGACTGCCCTACGAAAGTATTACGGCGCAAACAACGATAGCCACGAGGACGCGGCTCAGATCGTCAAGAGCCGAGCAAACGTGCTTCGCAATTATGGCATTTCTAGCTCCGAGGTCGGCAATTTCGAGCTTGCATTGCTACACGTCGGGACTGCTAACACCATTCCCACTCTGTTCTGGTTCATGGCACATGTCTTTACTCGGCCTGACCTCGTCCAGCGCCTGAGAGACGAGGTGTTGCCGGTGGCACAACACGGTGAAAACAACGAGGTCACCGTCGACATTACCACCCTCGATCAAACGTGCCCATTGCTCGTCAGCTGCTACCGCGAAGCCATTCGACTGTCCAACCAAGCCATTGGTAACCGCAGGGTGCTGGAAGATACCACGGTCTCGGACGGAAAAGGTAATTCCTATCTTTTGAAGAAGGGTATGAATATGCAGTTGTCTGCTGGAGTCCTCCACACTATGGATAATATTTGGGGCCAGAACGTGCACGAGTTTGAACCCGAGAGATTCATAGACAATGGTGGCAAGGAGAGCAGTCAGTCCGAAAAGGCGAAGCGGTCAGCGTTTATTCCTTTCGGTGGCGGACGACACCTGTGCCCTGGGCGGAACTTTGCCTTTGCGGAGAATCTCGGCTTGGTGACTTGCCTCCTGCTTGGGTTTGACATTCTACCAGTCGACGTGGATCCTGCTGCATTCAAGCTTCCCTCGATGGCGCCATGCAATTTTGCTCAAGCGGCTGGCAAACCAGAAAGGAACGGCGAGGGATTTGGGGTCCGGATCGAGAGAAAAAAGGGCTGGGAGTTGGCGAAATGGTTATTTGTGTCCTGAATGCCGATGTGTGGTTCGAGGGGGCCGATATCCGAGTCCAATTCCAATTCTGTATAAACCAGTTATTGCATTCTTCATTATTGATCGTCACCGACTGTGGGAGAACTTGGTAGTGATTGGGGTTCGGTCAGCCAGGTCCTGATACGAATCTGGAACATACAGGATGAACAGCCTTTGTACAGTACATGCGCCGTGGGACCCGATCACCGATCGAATGTAAAATTTCGACGGCTCACCTACCATTCACGTCGATTGCCGAGCATCTAACTCCACCAAAGGCTCAAGATTAGCGAATCGGTACGGAGTATTGTACACTTTGGCAATTAGATAGCGAACTTATGCACCAATGCTCGTAACTGAGACATAGATCGACAGCGACTCAGGCAGCCACTTCCCCCTCTTTCTAACCTGTTTTTTTAACATAGTCCATAAGTTCACAAGCCGCTGACGGATTTGTTTGAGGTAAAGCATCGGCCCCGCTTTAAAAATAACTTTACCTTCTTCCCGCTCTTCTTTCTTTCTTCTCCTAGTCAGTCCATACATTTACTGTCACCCTTCTTCTATTTCCCGTATGCTGTGATTGCACACGTCTCCTCAGACGGTTTCATCAAAGCGCGGAAGTAACATCCATCACTTACCCCCGACATTTTTCAATAAGCGCCAACCTCATACGCACACGCACTTCCTGGCAAAATCCGTCATGGCCGGAACCATCGAGATAGCTGACGCTATATTCTGTGAGCAGCACATAAAGGAAGTGGTCCGTATCATCCAAGTGAAACCTCAGCATGTTCCAGAACGTTTTAAATCTGACTAAAATGTTGCCTTAGTGCGACGATTGTAGTGTTGATGCTTGTGAGGACAACGACGCGTTTTATGGGGTACATGCCATATCTCCTTACGTCTTTGTTCCAACTAGCTAATTTGATTTCTGTTGTGCCTAGTTTGAATCCACTGACAGGGAAGCTCTTGAAACTAAAGCTGTACTGAACGTGGACGGCGTATATGTGTGCGAGGAGCATCACAACAGTGGTATGGAAAGGTTCCGTTTTCAGATGACTATAACTAATCAGCCGTGATCTCATAGTATGCTCACAGTGTTTCCCATGGAAGAAACTAATCATGAGGGCTCGCCGAAATGCAAAGAAATAGCTTCGGAGATGACTATTGCAAATGGGGGTGTTGGATTTTCCAGTCTACGTAGCACAACACAGGCAAGGAAATCCAATGGCTCAAGATGGATGTGCTCAGGTTCTTCATATATGTCCCTGGGTCATGGTTGAATGCCTGCGTTGAACATTTGACAGTCACAACTCCTCTCTTGTCACGGCTAGAATTTATCCTGATTCATTTCATCTGGACCAGCCCAGGCGCATTAATTTGATATTATGCTGTCTGCTCTCGAGGAAATTCCGCATGTCTCCCATTATATCACTAATAAAAGAACCCATTGTCCATGAAAGCGCAATTGGTTCTGGATAATTTCCATATCTGCACACCTTCCCTCATCCCAGGCTTCACCGAACATGATTCCGTGGACATAGCAGTCTCCTAGAATCCTCCACTGCTTCCCGACTTTGCGCAAAACGTAGGGGGTTTTTCCACCTTCGAGAAGAGTAACCTGATCTCCTACTTTGCAAGTTTCAGGTACCAATACTAGGTATCCATCACCTGTTCTCGCCATTCTCTGGTCAACCGCCCATTTCAGGTTCAACGTGGATATCCCATTTCTCACGACCTCATCATCATCTTGAATCCTGCTCCCTTTGCTGCGCGCTACTAGGACGCGATACAAACTCGGAGTCGCGTGGTCAACACCCAACATCTTCAATGCCGCCTCCGTTTTTAAATCGTCAGACAAGGCTCTCATGCCCTCGAGAAGAGAATGAAGAAAGGCGGTCCGATCTCCATGGACAGGTATCTGGTTCCTGTAGGTTGTCGTCCAAAGCGCGTCTTCTTGGATTTCTCCTAGCCCTGCCCGGAGGTTTTCATAGTCGAGTGCCAGGTCTTTCCAGCCTTTTACCGTGGTCAAGAATTCTCCCAAATTTTCATAGAGCGTTTTCGTTCACAATATCTCTCTAACCTTGGCTTTGACGGGATTGTGAGTTGGTGTACTAGGCATGGGACCTGGGTATGTTAAATTCCTACCAGCCACCTCCAGCTTATCGACAATGAAACCCTCGAGGATCAAGGTTGTACCGTCCTGCTGTAGCCGCGGGAGAGGACTTCTAGTTGATCCAGAAGCTTGAAACTGGGGGGGTTGGGGACTAATAACGTGTTTCGATGAAGTGAGCCAGGTTTCGCGTACCAATGGCTTGAAGACCATTACAGCGTTGTCGTCCTGTTCTGGGAGACTGGAGATGTCGTAGCTTCAGTCAGCAACCCACGAGGGCAGACCTGGTAAGGTGGTTTTTCCCAAGCAGGAGGGTCTCCGCAATGCTTTGAAAACATCCAGATTACCGCTGCTACGTATGATAGCAAATATGGCGCGTGTATAACAGACCGATGTCGAGACGGTGTAGTCTGGGTCGATGCCATGCGTCGATTTAGCCATGCCTAAGAGTCCGTACACCTTGTCCCTGGGGTCTGTAGCCTTCAACCATCTATGGGCCAAAAGTAAGTCCCCGAGTTCGCTGATAATCTTAGCATTGCCTTGGACCATTGGGCGATTCCAGTGCAGGCGGAAGAAGGCAATGGCGTTATATTCCGTCATTTGGAAGCCCGGGTTCTCAGTAAACCTAACGCCTTCGCTCGCTTGTCGGTTAGCTTCTTGCATTGTCATGGCAAACACTGTGCAGAAGGCCATCCATGAAGCCGACAAGCTGCCACACATGATGACTGCAGTTGGAGGGGCTAGCTCTTGGATTGTCCATACTCTGGTCCACCATGGTCGCCTCATCGTTGCCGCGACGCCGTCTAACTCCTCGCGAGACGGGATTGGTGATTGTATGCCAACAGCTTCTTGGGACACCGATTCTCCATACAAGTAATCGCCTTGAGAGTTGTATTGTCCAGGCAGAGTAAGAGCAAGATTTTCCTGAAGTTCCTTTCTGAACTGAGTCCTTTCAAATCTCGGGTACCTCTCCGTGAGTTCGAACATGTGATGGACGCCATCAGAAGTTGGGTCTGCCCCCAGCCATATTATCACGGTAATGGCTTGGGTGTAGATCTTTTCCTTCCGAATAACTTGAAATGTCCGTTCATGAAGATCATTCTGGTTGATACAAACGGCATCGATCCAGAGTGCTCGCTCGTCCTTCTCCTTTCGTAGGTACCTCAGCGCAAGAAGAAGATTCTCCGTGACCTGAAAAGGCTCGTTGTTGCACTTGATCTCAGTAGTTTGCTTGTTGTCCCCCAGCAGTAGGATAGCGCCTCGTACGGTGGATTCTTGCCGAGCGTGACAACCTTCAAACGGCACTCGATCGGATCGTCTATACTCTCCGCCGGCAGTAGCTGGAGCAGACGAATGCAGGAACTGGTAGTTCCATTCGAGATATCGGTGTAGAAAGACATGGTGGTAGTAGTTGGGGCGCCAGAGGCTCGAGAGGACAATCATCACAACATCTTTCACCCTGTAGGATCATGGCAGGTAAGCAGGACCTTCATCAAGCGGCACAGTCGTCTCTGGCTGAGTAATCAGTAGCAAATTCCAAGAACTCACGCCGTTTTACATCAGTGGGATTAGGGGTGTTTCAACAAAAAGTGGTGAGCCAGCAAGTACTGGATATGTCAGGGAGGTGGCTACGGTCCGCACGGAAATCGAACATGCTACTGTAAAACCAAACATCATTATTATATTTATTCTCGACATCTTGGTCTTACCACATTAAGCCAAACGCTGTTCCATACATTCCCCAACACCACCCAATTCAAATTCTCTACATCGATTATGAAGTCGTCATAGCCTCAGAACGTCTCTGACTTTGTACATCACTTGCAGCTTGGGTTCAGAGACCAGGGTACAATTATCGCTTTGCGCAAGGCTGATACATCTACCCCAACTCGTGCCTCTGCTCCGCTGATAGTTCAATTGGAGCCTGTCCATGCAACGTCTCCCGAGTAGAAGTTTGCGGAGCTGGCCTTTTCCAGCTCTCCTGTATAGAACTATAGCCTGGGACGGGAGACACAGCTATAGGGAGGTCATGCGAGTCTTTTTGGGATCCAATATATCCGGTGGTCTTGCTGTGCTGATTAAGACGTTTCTTTCGACGCCAAAGCAGAAAGGCAACGAGTGCCAAAGTTACAACTCCAAGGGTGGCGCCTATGCTGATACCCGCGACAGCACCAGTTGAAAGACTGCTGTCAGTGGAAGGCTTCGCGGAAGAGGAGTCGGAGTTGGAAGATTCGGATGTTGAAGATTGAGAGCCGGAAGCAGAATCTGATGTTGTAGTTGCATGTGTTGTCGATGAAGGCACCTAGCACAATTGGTAAGGAGCCGAAGGAAAGCTGATGGACGCCAAAGTAAGAAGAAAAGAGTGACAAACATCTGAGAAGACAGTACTGTATGCAGCATCATCCACATTGCTTACGCTCGTCATGAGCCAGTGCTGCCTCCTTTGGTATCCCTGGTGGTTGGGACTCATAAACACTGGACCATTGGGAACACAGTCGAGATAATACTCGGTACCGTTCTTGACGTTGATAAGCCTGTAGGTATTGTCGGCTCCCCAGTGGGCCACATGCCAGTGTTGCGCATCGCTGCCATCGCTGTCAAGAAGACAAGGGCGAGTGCGCCTGTTTTCGACCTTCACCGCCGGGCGATAGCACACAGATAGTTGCTTTTGGGTGGTAGTTTTGGAGCATCGAATCGCGTAGCGGCCGGGCTTGTCGCCTATGGGTTGCTGGAGGCCATACAGTTAGTAAGTTGCCGCCTCTTTGGCTTGACGCACGACGTATTAACAACGTTGGGTGCGACCGTCTTTGGGAGATCGTGGACACGTACAAACTGCCAGTATGACTTTGCGTTGGCAGGCCAGACACGGAGGTCATCGTCTTCAGCGACGGGTTGCAGCATAGTCCCGAAATCACCATCGTAGTCGTCTACCGCGGCTTCGGTGAGATGGTACCAGGCGTTTGGGTTGAGTTTCGTAGCAGGCTTGAGGTCAGACATGGCGACGAACTATTCTACCTGCCCGATGAGAGTGGAGTGTCCGCGAACAGAAGTAAAGGTGGAGGAAGAGAAGATCCAGCAGGAAGAAAGCAGACGTTGGAGAAGCTGGCAAGGCACCCCGGGTAAGATGAAAAGGGTAGGGCTGAGAATTTGGGGTCCTTTTACCCTGATTGGTGTGTTCAATGAGGGTTACAAGGTGGCTGCTGACGGCTAAAAGTACCATACTTAATATGGTTAACCCCATCCACTTGGACGAGATTAGATGTGCTTGCCTAGACTATAACTGGCTCGGATCAACTGGAGCTACCTCAGGCTTTGAAACGCTGATCTGCAAGGTTGAACGCCACTCATAACACTCACGGAAATTTGATCTGCCAGTCGTACCGTTATCTTGAGTGGCAAACATTAACCAGACCGGACTCGACGGTACTCGAACATGTTCCGACTTATATTTAACTTAATACACATAAAACCTTTCATCAAAAGTCACTCGGCTTTAGTGCTAGTACGGAATATCATTACTTATAACAACAAGGCGCAGCCGTGGCTGCTCACGATTGCGGCGCCTCCAATCATGAGAGAGAGATCAGAGACCCTATACACTTGACAACTTGTACACTGTCGCCCAGCTGGGCCTTTTGTGGCTTCGCGAGTTTGTCATCATGTGATAGAGGTACGACGTCTTTGAAGATTTTTGACGGCTTTCGGGTCATATCATCTTATTTCAACAATTGCAGAACAAAGTACATGCGTGACACAGCGTGTTATTTAGAATTGCCATACTGAACACACTACTCTCCCATCAAGTCCGGCCAGTCCTGCACTAACCATCCTTATTTCTGCGAGGTTTCAACATGCTTTGACGATACCTCAGACTCGTTCACATCCATCCCATTCTTCCCAGGCTCCGCCTCTTCAACCTGCTTGGTCGTAGCATGTGGGACAACCTCATCGCCAAACTGGGCCGCGACATCTTCAAGAGACAAAAAGCGCGTCTCGGGTAGGAAGAAATAGTAGATGGTTCCCGCAAACATGTTGCAGGCGATAAACACCAAGTAAAACTTCCATGCGATGGCGTCGAAGGCGTAAGAAGCCGCGTAAGAGAGCCAGATTGCCGTAATCGCCTGGGTGAAGACAGAGAAGCCGACACCCACTCCACGAAGATCCAGCGGGAAGATCTCTGCAACCAGTACCCAGTTGACACTGTTGAAGAAGAAGGAGTACGAAAAAGCAAATAGGAAGATAAAGGCAACTCCCGCACGTGCACTTGCGGGATTGTGATCATCGCTAAACATCTTCGACAATCCCGTCAAAACTGCAAGGAGGACAGAAAGGCAGACGCTTCCGGAAATCACAGTGATTCGCCGGGTCCAATGGTCAGCTACGAAGAAGACGTTGATGATCTGGCCAATGACAGCCATGAATCCGTACAGGGCGCCGATGAGAAGCACAGTCTGGCCCTCGTAGCCAAGAGAGTTGTACATGATAGACTGGTAGTTCTGGATGACGTTTGATCCAGAGAGCTTCATCATGTTGACGGTCAAGCAGACCAGTAGAGTACGGCGGATGTACTTCCGAGTGAAGAGGTTCCAGAAGTTGGCCATTCTCTTTCTGCCGGCTTCGAGCTGAATTTGGCTGCACATTTCTGCAAATTCTGTCTCGATGACCTCGGCGCCACGATGCTCATGGAGTTTATACATGACCGCTTTGGCCTCATCATATCTCTCTTTCATGGCCACTGGACAACATCTGGTTAGATCTTGTACTTTGCGTGCGTGGGATAACGGAAATCAAGGTGGAGTTACTTACGCCAGCGGGGGGAGTATGGCAGGAAGATTGTCATGATAGCCAACAACAATGCAGGAGGAATTTGGGTGGCCAGAGGAATACGCCATTGAATGTCGCCCTTTGCGAACGACCCTGCATAGCCAACCCATCCAGCAGCGAAGAAGCCGAGGGTATTCATCAATCCCTTCAGACCGACGAGGAACCCGCGGTTCTCAGGCGGGCTAAGCTCAGCAAGGTAGACGGGAGCTGTAGGGTAAACCATGCCTGTCGAAAAGCCCGAGAGTGCGCGGCCAATAATCATCATGGCCGGATTCACAGCAGCCGTTTGGAGAACGGCGCCTATAACGCTGATGACGGAGCCGAAAAGCAACGACCATCGACGTGAGATCTTGTCCATGCAGTAGGCAGAACCAGCGCTGCCAAAGGCGTACCCAGCATAGTAGCCAGAGACAATGCCAGCTCTCGCCCCAACGTTGGCCATGGCAGGGCCATACATGTAGCGCTTGAAGGTATCCTGCGCGATAGTCGAAGCGATGATACCCGTATCGATTCCGTTGACGAAGCTGACCAGAACCCAGCATTAGTTTGGCCCGTACAGCTTCAGATGGTTCAACTTACCCTGCAAGACTGATGGCCAGACCGATCAGGATTGACCTGGTCGAGTTGCCACGATGTCCCGCTACTCTTCTCACCATTTTGGCGGCTGTTTGACTGTGAGTCAAAGATGGAAGGGATGATATTGTATCGTGACCTCAACCGACTGTGATCAAAGAAGTCGATGTATATGCCAGCGGATAAGTCCAGTTATCAATCCGTGGTAGGACGCCTCAACTATTGAACTGGATTGTATCGTGTTGAATGATCGGTATCGTTCATGATATTTATAAGACGAAAACGATGGCAAGACTGCCCGTTGTCAATATGATTCTTCGGCTGTTCTAACAAAGTCTCGCTTGACTCAAGGAGGAGATAGTTCCATTTGAGATGGATGCTTCCCCGCAGTATGGGGTGATGATCTTCTCCACCCCCGCGTTTTAGTCCAATATGGGGGCATTCCGAATCCCCGAAGGATGGGCGGCTTACTCCCAAGCAGCGGTTTATCTCACTTCGAGCTTAGCACATCCGCGGAACATGTGGGGACACAGTCTCTTATCCGATGTCTCTGATGGCGGTAGAGCCAATCCTAGGCTGATCCGCATTGTAGCGACTTGAAGGTGAAGACACCGTCGAAGGGCCATCATGGTTGCGTCTTTCTACGCAAAGGCCAGATGGTTCTGGGCTCAAGCCACTCAAGAGACTAACAAACTTTGACGTAGCTTTTGAAGACTATGATCAATAGCCAGCTGATGCGCCACTAACTGAAAGGCCTTGGGCCAGGTTCCCAGAGAAATAGTTTGTCTTGTCTCAGATGTTTGTGAGAGGCTACAATTCATTCAATCATTGCCTACTATTTCCGCTGGTCCGTGTTCAGGTAGGTGGTGATCTCTAGCGGAGTTACCATTGCCGGGTCTGAGGTACAGCGTTATGTTATAGCCCTGTTTCGCGATTGCACAAACTAGCCAAGTTTTCTTGAGAGCTGGGAATTTAACGGAATTAACTGATACATCTAATAGCCGAAAATGAGATCGACTGAGATCGCCGTTGCTTCCATGGCATGTCCAAGGAAATCAGCTCGTGGCACGTCTGGGCCGAACATGACCGTTGCATCGGAGTTGGGTGTGTTGGTCATGTGCAAGCACATCCGCGAGGGCTGACAAGGATCGGTTAACCCCATATGCCCGAGAAACTTGGGGTTGGACCTAAGATCGGAAGAAGGCTTCCGACTTCCTCGGACCAGCCTCCCCCTCCCAGCTCAACTTTACAATTTGATGTGTGGTGATTCACTTTCATGAGAGATTGTTGGTTCCGACTTCCATGCAAGACCCATCGGATGAAACAATGGACGCATCTTCAACAACTACGCCCGCTCGGAGTCGAAGCGTATCCGACCCTCACGAATCTGGCCGGCCTCCGAAGCGGCCCAGAGAAGACCCTGTGCGACTACGCGTGAGCAGAGCATGCGACAGATGCAAAACGTGAGGCCCCGCTAAACATCATGCCGTTCAGGCATTCGCTGACTGTGCTGGATAAGGCGAAAGACTCGGTGCTCTGGAAATTGCCCATGCGTCTTCTGTGCCTACCTCAGGCTTGATTGTCAATACTCTGCAACCACTCGACGAGGTCAGACTCTTCCAACAATTTCTGATTATGCGGAAAGCTCTTCACAGGCACAATTGTTGGAACAAGCGCGGCCACTGTCGCCTGTTGAGACCAGCCCAGGGAGAGGCAGCAGTTGCAATGGCGGCCGCCGCAGAGAATCGCTGGCCGATATGGCTTCACCGCAGTTAACGCCGACAGCTGCCGCAGAGTCAGGCCTTGCATCACCAGAAGTGACGCAGCCTGTAGTTGAAGTACGATCAGATGACACCGTGACTCGCGATGCCACTCGCAAGGCCGAGACGAGCGGCCAGGCAGATCCTCATTCGATGCGCACTTCTCCTGAGCCATCGCAGACCGATCAGCAAGGACACTACGTCGGTCCTGCATCAGGCGTCTCATTTCTCTTGCGCATACAGCGGAAGCTACAGATCCAGTCTCCGGGATACCTAAACTCGTCCGTGTTCAATTTTGGAGATCGGCCATTGCCAGGACACGACTCTCCTTTTGCAATTTTGCCCCCGAAGCCTCAGGCAGAGTCAATGGTGAAACGATATTTTGACTTTGCAGCCACGACGCACCGCTTCTTGCACCGTCCATCCATAGAAGCTTGGCTTGAGGAGCTGTATGAGACAAACGGGGCCATGCTGTATCAAGAGAGAGCTCGGAGTCGGACTGCCTTGATCTTTATGGTGTTTGCGCACTCGAATAACTACCGCGGCCAAATGACTGCTAGCAAAAAGGACTGGGTTTCAGAATCATCTGAAGCAAGGTGAGTGTTCTAACCGTGGAAGTCATTTCATATTGCGTCGAGGCATCTCATTTAACCCTTGCGATGCAGCGCGCGATTCTTTGCCGTTGCAGAACACCAACTGTCAATGGAAAAAGGAGAGATTCGGCTAGCACACGTCCAGGCACGGCTGGCACAGTGCTTTTACCTCTTGGCACAATCTCGACTCAATCATTGTTGGACACTATTTGGTATAACTGCTCACCTTGCCATGGCGCTCGGGATACATAGAAAGTCTCGAGTCCTCAAGACTTCGAACCGCGTCGACCACATTGACTTGGAGTGTAGGAAACGAACCTTCTGGTGTGCTTACAACCTCAACACTTATCTCGGCGCTGCGCTAGGGAGACCCATGACATTTCATGATGAAGACATTGATCAGGATTTGCCTCTTGGTGTCGACGATGAGCAACTTCGCTTGAGCCCTGGCCCACAACCAAAGGTCCTTGGCTCGTCAATAACTTCCGCTACAGTAGCCCAGATCAAGTATATTTGCTCTGTAATGTCAAAATCTTTTGTATAAAGCTTGCTGATGCCAAGTATTAGGCTGTCCCGGATACTTGCAAGAATCCTTCGGGCCCTTTACGGCATTCATCCCCGGTCAACCGCTGAACATTTTACGCTCGCTGCAAGATTTACTCGTGACTTGTCAGAATGGCGGGAGCAAATAGCTCATCTTCTCGATATTGATGGAAGCTCTGCCTTTTTCGTCAAGCTGGTCTTGCGGCAGCGTGATGTTCTGAAACTTGCTTTTTGGCATGCTCAAATCCTTGTCCATCGGCCATTCTTGCTGAAGTCGTTCACAAGCCTGGGAGCGAATGACGAGTTATCATCACCTAGGAGAGAGGAAATGCATCATAACATCAATATTTGCATTGATGCTGCGACGGCCATCATTGAGCACGTTGACCACATTTACGCTGCTGGGGAGTTTTACAGCACCTTGTTCGTAAGTTTCCCCTGCATCCACCTAAGTTTTCAAAGATCGAAGTCTTCTTTGACTAGAACTTAACCCTCAATGGCGCTAGTTCATCCCATACTATGGCTTCAGTGCCGTTGTTATACTATACGTTTACGCAATCCAGCAACGACTGGAACCTCCGGAAACATGCCTAAGACATTTCCGACTAGCCTCTCGATGCCATGCACACTTCGAAAACATTGCAACAAAAGGCTCTTTAATGCAACGATACGGGGTGGTGTTACAGGAATTGCGAATTGAGGTGCTAAGAAATAACTGTTATCTCGCGTCGGTGTCGAGTTCAAGAGCAGGAGGGGAATCCGTTGCAGATGAAAACGACCTGGCACACCACGATATTCCACAGGGGTGCCAATCGAGTGAATCAGGTGTAGTACAGCGAATTGGTGATGTCAGTCTAGGCGTGAATGATAGTGGACAGGCATTGCGTGACAATCGAGGGTTTGGCTTCTCAGGTGCAGGAAATGGACCTGGCCAAGAAACCCCAGACATTCCGGTAGACATTATAGATGGGGACTTGGCGCACATGGCAGGCTGGGGTGAGTTTGATTCTTTAGTAAGTCAAACATCCTCCTTTGTTCAAGCCATCGAACAACTAACAGGATGTCTGCGAAATAGGTCACAGGTGGTGGCACTGGCACTCTGGAAGCGCTGCTTCAAGGCGGACCAACCGATGTATGGAACAGTATCGATACTGCAGGATTCAATACCTGGTGAAAAACACCATATTTTATTCAACCCGCTCTTCATACGTCTCCCGCTCCCTTCTCCGTTCAGGCGCTCATAAGCCGCTTGTTGATAGCTGTCAGGATGATGTAAAGTGTCTCGATTGTTCCCACGTTGAGGCCGAGCTCTCTCCCCTTTCTTACAGGATAGCCGAGGATGACTTCCACCTCTAGCGGTCTGCCATTCTCGTAATCTGTGCGCATGCTGCTGCCAATAGGCGGCATACCTTTGATCTTGGCGAGAAGCCTGTCTATTAAATCGTACTCGATCGGCACTTGCAGCGCCCGGGCAACATCAATAACTTCTCGCATCACCTTCTCTGTCATCGGTGTTGCGTCTTTGGAAGAGCTGAGCCATGCGTGCGTGTCCATAAGCGTGAGCGTGGTCAAGGGATTCCACGCAGCGTTCCACACTACCTTTTCCCACCGCTGCACCTGGATGTTGGGGACGATTTGGAATACTGTCTTTCCAGTAGCCAAGAACGACGTGAATTGATTCAGCCGCTCCGTATCAGTGGCCGAATCGCCAACCTTGCTTGGGTATAGTCCGATCTGCATGTCTTCAGACTTTGTGTGTGTTATGATGCCAGGCTGTGGTTGGCGTGCGCCTACCCAAGTCTAAGGTGGGCGTTAGTCAAATATGCTTGATACGTAGGTGGGCAAATGCAGACATACGACGCATGATAGTATAGTTGCGGCCGGGAAACTGTTTCGAAATGGTTCTTCATTACCAACGCCATTCTGAATGATGACTATTGTCGTCCTTTTCTCATCAACACCAGGTTCAATCTGAGGCGGGACGCTGGATTGATCTATCGCTTTGTGGGCACAGACGATGTAGTCGAACTTGTGTCCTGCCTCGGCAACAGTTTTTATCACTTTATTTTAACAAGTGAGTATAACCGCCTCATGAACGTTGCTTGATCTGGTTGCTCACCGCTGTGTGGCTGCATATGGTGTTCACCATGGTTTTGGCTCGTGATCTTGATTCCGTTGGTCTTGACAGCATCGTAGTTGGACCGGGCAACGACCGTAAGGCGCACCTGGTCGTTACGGCTGAGAATGAAAGCATAGAAGGAGCCAATTCTAAACATCAACATCAGCGTCATTGACTTGGCGGATCTTGTTGCTGTAGTCACTTACGCTCCCAGTCCATAGACAAGCACTTCCAATGGACGGTTGTTCATTCTGATGCAGATCTCGGGTTGTATACAAAAGCGTTCCTGTGGCAGTTTTCTCAGTCAGAACCCGCAGTCAAGGCAATAACACCAGAACCTTTAAATCAGCCTTCACGCAAGAAGTGCTCAGAGTGTCTCGGGCGGATGTGCGGGGACGCTTGAGCTTATCCGCATCCCGTCCTCCGAAGACTGCCATTGTGTGCTTTTCCGTACCGCGGGGACGCTAAGCTGAAGTGCGTGATGATCAATTCACTCTTCACATGTCTGACCCCTCACGCATGAATGGAGCTCGGGTAACTGAAGGCCGTAAAACTCGACATCAAACCTAATGATTTATCGTCAAGTCCATCGGTTGACGAGAGAAATCGAAAGATCAGACTTGTATTGGCGGCTCGAGAGGCTGCCAGCATGCAGGCCCCTTGACGTTGCCGGCCGGGCGGACTCCTGTAAAGCGACAACGGGAGATCCTGCACATCGCTTGATTGTGTTCTGCAAATACGAAAACAACCTTGTGGTTGGCCGTTCCAAGGACAAGAGGTATTGTCTGCCCTCACCGTCTTGGACCTCATACTACGCTGGAATGAGTATATTTCTGTAGTTTGGTTGCTTCGATGCGCCCGCAGCTAATCAAATACGAGCGATGGTAAGCATGGAGAAATCCAGACTCTCTAGTGGAGCATTAGCAAGTCCTCATTCAAGCTACTTCACAGGACCTTCCCATAATGAACTAGCAATGGAGGTATATTACTCAACCTTGCTCACGAAAATAAGGTAGGGAGGCATATCATTCCTGCTTGATGGTCGCTCTTTTCCTGCACTTCCTGTTCTTATTTTTGCTGCTCCTTCTTTGAAGCCCTTTCGTTGATATAAGTCACCCACAACGACTAATCATCTCATCGGAAACACCCACAGCGTAATTGACCCTGCACCGAGACAGAGTACTCAAGTTTATGCTCAAGTACCTCGCAACTTGTCCATCATGAAAGCTTTCCGACTCATTCTTACCGCTCTATCGAGCGCTGTAACCCTGGCTGGAGCTCTGCCTGCATCCCTCATTGAACACGACGTCCTCACGGCTTTGCCCGAGAGTGCAGACCAAATAGAGCTCAGGGTGCAACCCTTTCTTGATTTCGACTCTGATGGCTGTTACAACACAGCTGCAATCGACCCCAACGGCAACACAAACCCTGGCAAGGGAGCCACCGGAACTCCGCAGGGTGGTTGTCGCGACCGTCCCCAACTCGAGCGCAGCAACGTTTACTCTCGTAAGCGTTGCAACAATGGATATTGCGCCATCATGTATGAGTACTATTTTGAAAAGGATCAGGCGGTGGGCGGCAGCTTTTTAGGCGGCCATCGCCATGACTGGGAGAACATCGTTGTCTTCACCAGAGGAGCTGCCGTTGTCCGTGTAGCTCCTTCGTGCCACGGCAAGTACAACAGCGCAAGCAATCAGTTTCCGACTTCCGACCTTCATCCTTTACTGGTATACCATAAAGATGGTGCTGGGACTCATTGCTTTCGATTTGCCAACCAAGACGACATCAAACATCCCGAGAACCCATTCGGCAGGTTCTACCGCAGCCCTGTCGTAGGGTGGGATCACTGGCCTAACGTTGGGCTGCGAAATAAGATGCTTTCGACGTGGAACGGTGGCGTTGGGCCAAAACTGGATGACGAGTTTGGTAATTCCTTGCGTGACGCAGCGGGGGGTGCGGTTCCTGGCTTTGATCCTTATGTTGATTCGTAGTTCAAGTGAGGCGTGAATCATGTTTTACGAGAATCACGTTTCATGAGAGTTGGACGATTGTGAATTGTTACCTGCACTACGTACTTAAAAGGAGATGCTGCAGTTCGAATCAACAAACCAAATCTACTTGTCTGCTGTCTGAAGAAAGTGACTTATGTCATCGCCTAACAGTGTGTAGCCCTATTTCCAACCTTGACAACGGCGTTGATGTGAATGTCCACACGCGGTTGTTACCCCATACTACACCTTAGGAATCAGGTCTACCTAGACCTCGACCGAGGCCAACAAGGACACGTTAGAGGTTGTAGCCTTCAAAATGAAGGTGAATAGTCCGCAGTTTAATGTTTCACGTTATTCCACTGTGAAGGAGGCTCATTGGCCTTTAAAGAAATCGAGCTGGAGAAGGTCATTATTAAGGCTTTGATTTCATTGGCCACCACCCTTGCGACACATTACACGTGTCGTTTCGATCAAGAACCATATTGCCTCACTGTTAATGTGTTATCTTCATCTGACTGGACTTCTGGTAGGAATCTCTTGGCCTGGTATACCTCCCTTTATGGCCCCTACACTCCGGCACAAGCCTCATATCAAGTATCTACTTAGCCATACACGTCATTAGGTCATGCCATCATAAGCACGCTGTACCTTTCAAGATCTAGACCATGAGCTGCTTCCGGCGATTGTTGTCGCCGGTGCAAGATCAGCGGCACTTCTTAGCGTACTTCAAACCATGGCCAAATTTGAACACGGGATCCTTGCTATCAAAGGGAACATCCTCGAACTGTGCTTCGGCAGCCTTGTCAGATCGAGGAAATTCAAATGGAAGCTTTCCCTGAGGTTCCCAGCCATCAATGTTGAAGACGACGTCGAGGAAGGCATCGTGACTGGACCCGAAGCTGGCCAGCAGTGCGGCGGCCTGCTCAGCGACCTCTGGAATTGCCGGAGGGCGGTTAGGCATGATGTCGACCACGGTCGGGACTTTGCGGTAGATATCATCCTGACGAGCTTTCTCAGTCGTGTTGAACTCGAGAGTGCCGTTCCTAATGCTGGAAGTTGGGCCTGTCAGGTTGGTTTGCTTGTAGGGCGAGACAAGACGGAGGAAAGCATAGTCAGCTTTATCCGGGGTGTCGACGATAGTTAGGTTGCGCTGCTTCATGATCTCAAGTGGGATGCCCTCGACGTAGAACTTGGAATCCAAGGCCGAGTGGGGAAGGGGTAGGAAGTCGTCCTTATTGGTAAGGAGCGTCATAGCGCGACGCTGTGTTTCGTTACCGAGACGAGCAAAGTACGGGTTATTGACAATGCGGACTGCAGCGTCTGGATCAACGTAGGGATTGTCGAACAGGCCCAGCTGAAATTTCTCCTTCATAAGCTTGCGAACCGAGTAGTTAACTCGCTCTTCTGTGATAGTACCCTCTCGGAGTAGCTGGAGGATGAGTTCAGGGTGGCCATCGGCACCGCCGAAAATATCACAGCCGGCATCAATGACACGACGGGCCCGCTCGAGCTCCGTAGCGTCCTCTAAGCCCCAAGGACGAGTATTGATAATATTCCAGTCCGTGACAACGATGCCCTCATAGCCCATCTTCTTCTTGAGGAGGTCCGTAATAATGCCCTTGTTGAAACCAAAGGCCACCTCTTCCCACTTTGTCCCGATGGGGCGCGAATAGTACGGCATGATTTGAGCAGTGCCCGCTGCAATGGCGGCCTTCCAGGGGATCAGGTGGTAGTCGAAGTTATCACCAGGATACGTTTGGTTCTTGCCCCAAGGGAAGTGTGAGTCCTCGCCATTTTCCATAGGCCCACCGCCGGGGAAGTGCTTGGTGGTGGCTACAACCGAATGAGGGCCGAGCTTTTCACCTTGGAGACCCTTGATATACTCGGTGACTAGCATGGAGGTGAGATTAGCATCCTCGCCAAAGGCGGCCCCGAGGCGGCCCCAACGTGGCTCGGTGGCCAAGTCGATCTGCGGATGGAGGCCTTGTCGTATTCCCACAGAAACATACTCTTCCCGGACGATGTTGGCGAACTCGCGGGCGAGTTTGGGCTCACGGAGAGCTGCGAGGGCCATGGGCTCGGGCCAGCGAGAGAAGGCCTCAGCGGCGAACGAAATGGCGCCGTCCGTGGTCCAGCTGTGTTGCGGATCTGTCGAAATGGTGATGGGGATACCGAGGCCCGAGTTCAGGGCGTGATGCTGTAGCTCGTTCATCCATTCGGCCGTCTCACGGACCTTGTTGACGCCGCCGGTTAACACGTAGTGCGTGATGAATCTCTCCGAGATGTTGGTCGGTGTCCACCTATCCAGCGTGCCGTTGACAATAAAGGTTCGGGCATGGAACATCTGGCCAGCCTTCTCCTCGAGGCTCATCCGAGAGAGTAGGTCATCGACCCGCTCGTCCACACATCGCCATGAGTCTTTGTATGGTGGCGTGCCAGTACTGTTATCTGTCCGACGAACGGTAATTTCAGTCGTGTGGCTGCTGACGAGGCTGGTCAAGGCCCCGAGAGCGAGTATGTTGGTCCACATTGCAACGGACTATGAGGTCGGCGATGAGTCTAGTCGGGAGGACAAAGGCCTTTGACCGTCTAGTATCTGGACGGTACTGGAGATAGGGTGACAGACAGCAAAACGGCTGGTAGCTTCATGGCTTTTATAGAATCCTGACTATATAGGACCAAGCCGGTGGCTACCCCACGCTGGCTTACGGTTCCCGGAGAACTTGGCTATGGCCGATTGGGTCATTCGACGACTTTGCATGAACAGGTGAGAATCTTCATCATCTGCATCCCCACCCCCTCACATGACATATTGAACCGCCTGTCGGTCCGAATGATCAAGTACATTGAGTGGCGAGCACAGGGAATAGAATGGAACCGGGACCTTGGCATCGGTGACATGACAACCCCGAATACCTTTGCGGCAGTATTAAGCACTAGCTGTCGTACTCGGTGGAATCACGAGCGAGCTTCCCCGGCGGGGATATCCACTGAATAAAAACAACGTCATGGGAAGTGAAAGAGGGGTCGGATCGGCAAGGAGAGCTTCATTTGAGGCTATTTTACGGATACCTTACTCCAGTCAAGCCACCCACTCACCCACTCACCGCTGAATATGATGTGTGCAAAGAAGGCGTATAATCTGCATATTACACAACAAACACATTTCTAATGGCAGCAAATAGAGACATCTGGCTCAGATAGAGACACAGTCCCATAATGCGTGCTTTATATAAAAATTTATATTGTAGAACTGGACGCCAAGCTAAGCAGGCGCAGAGCCACTTCGGTGTACGGATTCCGCGGCCTCCGGCCCGCCATAATCTCTGGTAACAGAAGAGCCTGGTAAGAATAGTTTAAACCTGGTGTTTACCCCCGAAAACGACCGATACATTCCATGCTCGCAGAAAGTGACCAGGACGTGGTATATCGGCCCACGCTTGACCACCCAATGCCAGGTCGGACCTCGGCATCAATCCTAGCTGGCTCTCTCTTAAGTGTTGTCTCTACCCAATGTCTGGAGAGAATACTACTCTCATAGCTTTGGTTCTCTAATAATGGTATCTTAGCCCTTGTTAGAGCGAATAGTACCCTGAACCCGTACCCGATACTTACAATTCCATGCTCAGCAGGACAATATCAGAATGCTGTACTTCAACACGCGGATTGGAGCAGTCTATCAGTGCGTTAAGATCTCTTATCAATATCAGAAGACTTTGATTTCGGGCAAACGGCGGGTAGAATATCTAGTATCCTTCGTTTTTCAGGCTGAGTACAATGCTGCTTTGCTACCGATCCTTCTTGACGACTGGGCTTGAGAGTAGTCGGATAAGCTCTGGTCGCGTTTCCTTTACACTGGCCCATTACCTAACTGGGTCAATGGACATTCTTGCTATCTCAGGTTAATTCTGTCTAGTTGGGATTCTAGTTTTCTGTCTTTCCTTTGTTCCGGTACGATCATGTTTGGTTTTCAATTCACTCACGTCTAAACGTTAATGAGCGCCGCTCTAGCAGCGAAACCACTAGAACACGATACGGCACAGGAATCGACAGCATAGAAATGTTGGTTTATGTACGGTAAGATTTCGCAAATAAAGGCTAAAAGTATGTACGAGTAATAAGAATCTCATCCGGGAATACATGCAGAGAAATCGTGTTGATCTCCATGAGTAACAAGGACCTCAGTATAAGATCGAGTATTGAAGGCAATGCTTAAGAAAGCTCGCAGTTCAGACGCACTTCCAGCTTCCCGCATCCTTGATGTTCCCGACTCCAGAGTACTTCAAGTTTTTGGGGAAGCGGCACAGATTTCTCGTCATACCACCGGTTCCAGTAGCTGGGATTGTATCCGGTGCCTTGCCCTTCTCCACCCAGTCGATCAGCATATTGTACACCTCGTCATTGGGCACGGCGCCGTTTCCACCGAAGCAATGCAGCACGCCCGGGGCCAGGTAAAGACGATAGAACTCATCCACGGCCTTGTTTCCGCCCATCGTCGCCTCAACCTTCAGCCGGTACTCGACCGTTCCGTTGGCCATGATACCTGGATCGGCCCACCCATGCCACGACAAGAGCTTTCCGCCTGCCTTCTTGAAAGGTGTCAGGTCGGGGTTATCGGTGCCAATGATACCATTCCACATTTTCTGAGAGCGAGCTACGATCTTGTGCAGATCCTCGAGCTTGATGCTGTCGATGTCGAAGTTGGTGTCGCGCATGACAAAGTCCCGGATCCAAGTTGAGCTGATATCGAAGGGCTCCTTCTTGACCAGGTCGGAGAAGGGGGCACCGGGAGCAATGCCATGGAATAGCTGGCTTCCGTCGGGCTTCAGGGGTCCGGTTGTGATCTGCTGCCACATGTCGGCGTGCTTCTTGGTGATCCGGATGTTCTTGTCGCAGGGGACACGCTGGCCGACAACGGTGGAGGGCTTGAAGACACTCAGACAGTCGGTGGGGTTGGAGATGATGCCGTCCTTGGCGCCGTCGAGCTCATCGCATGCC
The DNA here is from genome assembly GCA_014899095.1 of Fusarium buxicola. Lineage (NCBI taxonomy): Eukaryota > Fungi > Ascomycota > Sordariomycetes > Hypocreales > Nectriaceae > Fusarium > Fusarium buxicola. The sequence goes on from JAAVUK010000202.1 coordinate 22,084, forward strand.
CGGATCGCTGCCTTTGTGATGACATCCCAGACGCAAGCGGGAGGAAACTCCTTGGCGGCAACTTGAACGAGGTAGGGGTGAACCTGTGATACCGAGAAACGGTCCATCTGGATAGCCGGGGCGCTCGCATAAATGCCCTGGTAGTCGTGAGGGTATCGCTGCATCTCCATGTGGCCTTGCCTGCCACCAGTAGAGCAGCCGTTCCAGTAGGCGTACTTGACAGGGGTGCCGTAGTACTGCTTCGCCAGCGCCTTGCCGACCAGAGTCATCTCGTGGTAGGACAAAGAGGCAAAGTTCAAAACCAGTTGCTTGTCATTTGCCCATAGAGACCCGTTGATGGAGTCCTGTGGGAGTCCGGCATCCGTTGCTCCACTGACGAAGCCAAGAGCGCCGCCAGAGGCCAGATTTTCGTCCATAAAGCCCGCCGCCAAGCCGCCTCCTCCATTGCCCTGATATCGTCCGTTCCATCCCTTGACTGGCAGGTAATGCTGGATCCGAACCCGGTCACCTGCTTTGCCGTGGGTGAGGTAGACATTGGCGTCGCAGTACGTAGCGTTGCCGCTCTTTATCTCTTTGGCTGTGATCTCAACCACAGAGGCGCCTTCGACTGTGGGCGTCTTGAGAGATGCGCATGCGACCTTGGCGGGGCCGGGCTTTGCGGAAGCCAGCGTTGCAAGACTCAACAGGACGGCAAAATGCATGATGAGTGGTCGATGACTTTGTCCTGGACTTGGAAAGAAGATTGCAACGAAAGACGCCTTGGTTGAGGCGAGTTATGATGATGTCCCACTCCGATCGACGTTGCTCTTCCTTTAATACTTTGGTCGTAGTTTGTTACCTCTTCGCTTTAAATTACGACGGTTTCAACAAACAGCGTTATGACGATCTCGTTGCCGAATACAACTACCGCATGGTTAGCGGGTGGGCCGATAAACGGGGATCTCTGCTGCAATTCAGATGATGATTGGAGGACCATCCGGGAGTCAACGTCGCTCCCTTGACGATAGCTGTGACGGGTTACGACGTGTGCTTGGCCTTTGCCAAAGCTCAGTCACCCTTTGAGGCAAAACGTCCGACCGTATTCCCGCCAAGTCTGGAGAGTTCTGGCACCGTTATGCTTAATATGTGCCTAAAAGGCACCGCTACCACTCGACTTGCGGGCGGCCATTTCAGAGATTACGATCCCCCCAATTACCTACCTCCCAACATTCAAGGTTCCTACCGGACATTGGGCCGTCTTGGCTGCAGATATCAGCCTCATACCAAAGGGATCTTCCCCGCAATATTTAGTCAAAGCTTCTAAGTTCTACGGCCCATGGCCTCTACTAACTGTGTCCGGTCTAGAGTCGGTGTGACGGTTTCAACGGAGTAAAGATCTACAGGCAACCCTAGAATGCCGCACCATGATTCGCTATATCGTAGTTCTCAACATCAAGATACCCGATTCAGCTTCTCAGAAAGGCTTTACCTCGGCACCTCCGATCGATCTACTTAAGCGGGATTGTCGCCCGAGCGCACGTGGCTGAGTCTTCGGGATGTTCCAAAGATATGATGTGCACCTCGTGTATATTACGATCCAGCCTATCGGGCCTCACTGCTCACTATGTAATCCCGCGTGCACATAAGTTGCCCCTTAGTTAACCTCCAGAATGCGGCATGGCAGAGATATATGGCCTATATTCTACGGCCTAGCCTATCGGACCTGACTACATATACTATCATCCGATTCGCCCCCTTCGGCCTTGATTGCCGTACTCTGCGCCACGCAGTAGTCCTGCATACATACGCGTATGCAACCTGCCCCTAAACCTCTATCGATGTCGAATGTTTCTTTGGTCCTTCCAGGAATGTCTTGGTCTGTCGGACTCTGGCTTTAGCAACTTTCATCGTTGTTGATTTCGCTCAGCCGCCTTTCGTACTGTTGCTTTTACTTTTATTCGCTAATGCAAACCATCCATGATGATGCGTTTTCCTCTCGCCCTCAGTTTTCGCATCAAATTATGTCGTTGCCGCATAATTTCTTATCTCAACTGCTGTCATAGTCTAACTAACTCTGCAAGAGTCTCCCTGCTATTGGCGAGGGCCAAGATCTCGCGTGGTAGATTCAATCTGGCTCATTTCAAACTTTTATTAGATTTGTTCTCGATGTCTTGCTTTCTATACGTTCGTATGTCTGTTGAGCATCATCTATAGCCCGCAGCACTAGCTGGAACGTCACATATACGTCTTGTAGGGAAAACACCATTCCAAGCTTCGCTCACACGTTGCGATAAAGATTCAAGTTGATTATCTTCTCTACTCAAAATGTAAGAAATCAATGAATCCAAACAGCCTCTTAGCCGTTTTACTGTTAACTGCAAACACGTCGTTACACACTGAGTTCAGTGTCTGTCAAGAATTTGAAGGCGACGTTGAGTTGACAGAGTACATACGGTGATTCTTTCAAGTTAGAGTCCATACATCTTAATGTCAGTTTTATCAAGTCTTTTCACTTGGCCGAGCTCGCCTTATAATACACCTGTTTACCGCCATACCAAGTTTCTTCCACTGACGCCTTGAGTAGTTTCTCTGCATCCCATTCCAGATCCAGCACTGCAAAATCCGCCGCTTTTCCCACCTCCAGAGTCCCTACCTTATCTTCAGCAAAGACGCTCTTCGCAGCACCTTCAGTGGCTGCTGTGACCGCCTCGCAGAGACCAAGACGAAAGTGTTGGTTCACCGTCGTTGTCCACTCTGGCTCTCTTGCCGAGCGTCTGGTTGTCGCTACATAAAGATTTCGCAGAGGATCCCAAGGCGCCGTAGGACTGTCGCTTCCAATGGCAAGTAGCGCTCCGGAATCCGCAAAATCCCTGTATGCAAATACCCGACCGCAACGATCAGGTCCGAGGAGACGTGGCCAGTCTACTAGAACCGCAGGATCCGCGTGCACAGGCTGGATAGAGGCAGTAATACCGAGGCTTCCTAGCCGTTCAGCGTCCTCGGGTGCAGAGAGTTCCAAGTGCTCGATGCGGTGACGGCTGCCGGGTCTTGTATGTGTCTCGAGGACATTGACTGCAGTATGTATAGCTTCGTCACCTATTGCGTGTAGAGCAATCTGCAGGCCTCCTTCCGAAGCCTGCTGCACAACTTGCTCGAGCTGCTCGGATGACCAAAGAGGAGGAGGTGACGGAGCAATCGCGTAGGGCTCGGACAGATACGCTGTGCAGGCATCAATGGTGCCGTCGCAGATGAGCTTGATTCCCGTGAGGTTCAAGTTGGGCGAATTTGTCCTGTTGAACTGGCCATTGAGCTCGATCGCTCGATCAACCTGTTGACGGCACGAGTCTGGAGTATCGGGCTTGACAAGCCAGTGTGCTGTCATGCGTACTGGGATGTCTGGCCTTTCGGAGTAAAGGCTCGTGAGAGCATCCCAGGCCACTTCATCCATTGCCATTTCAACAGCGCCTGTGTATCCAGAGGCGGAATATGCCTCCAGCGCAGAGAGCATGTACTGCATGCGTTGGCTCTTGGTGAGAGTCTTGGCAAGGAAAGGCCCAACTAAGCCTATGGCGGCGTTCTCGCTGAGAAGTCCCGTTGGCGAGCCGTTCTCGTCGCGGTGAATCTCTCCTCCTTCGGGATCCGGCATATCTGCCACTCCAAGCTCGGCTATTGCGGCTGAATTGCACCAGACAGAGTGATAGTCCATGCTGTCGACGTAAATTGGACGAGAGTCAATCTCATCGAGGGTTTTGGCGTGAACACCGTCCGGTGTCAGGTTTAATCCCCAACCCTGAGCGAGAATCCTCGGCAAGTCTGGATTGGCCTTGGCGAAGGACCGAATTGTCTCCACTATCTCAGCGGCTGAACGGCAATAGTCGAGGCCGATCTTGTGAAGCGACTGGCCTACGTAGAGAAGGTGCATGTGGCCATCGATGAAGCCAGGGAGAACTGTCTTGCCCTTCAAATCTCGCGTGGTAGTCGTGTCGTCAAGCTGATACTTCACAGACAAGTCTTCTCTTGTACCAATGGCTTTGATAACACCGTCTTGCACAAACATGCTGTCGGCAAATTTAGGTTGAGCTTCTACTCCCGTGCCACCGCCGGTGAAGATATGGCCATTGACGAAGAGATCCCCTGTGGGGGAAATGATTGACCCCATGACACAGGTAGAGGAGGAATGATAGGGACAGGGTATCGTATACAATGGCAATAGCCGAGTTTGATGTCGAATGAGTGGTACAAACCCGAGTTATTGCCAGGGTTTCACTGTGTCGAAGCAGGGGAAATGCAGCAGTCAAGCAAGCCAAAAGAGCGGATTAAAAGCCTTCTACTATAATCAGCTGACAGTGAAACGATAAGCCAGCGGGGTAATTTATCTAGTAGTGATCTACGAATAACAGTAACCGGTGGATTTCCGGCCTTGGTGCCGGTCCCACTGGAATCCAACAAGTTACTGTAGCTTATGAGATCTGGCGCGTCTAATTATGGACAAAATTCAGGTCTCAATCCTAGTGCGTGCATTGATTTATCCCAGGCTCCGATTTGTAAAAACTCGCCGGTTTGAATAGACTGGTTGACCAAACAAACCTCTGCCCGCATCCGCCACCCCCTTCACTCACTCACTCTCTGGGATCATATCTTTGTCGTGGAGAACAAATCTTCCGGCTGGTTGGCTCCGGGTGCCCGGGGTAGGGCAGCTTGGGAGGAAGCGATTCCCGCAGTGTAAATGGAGCAGAGCATTAAACAGTTGGCGGTTTAAATACCATGAGCACACGCCTGGACGCCATCATCCCTCATTCACCTTCGCTCTCCAGCACGATCCGCCTTGTCTGCCATATCAATCAATCGTTGGCATGGCCGAATCCAAGCTACAGATTAGTCTCACGGCACCCAATGGCCGAGAGATTTCCTTGAATCGGGGGCTCTTCATCAACAACGAGTTTGTCTTGTCGCTTGGTGACGAGACCCTCCAACCAATTGATCCAACGTCAGTCAATCCTTAGCTCAAAAATGACAATGGAACAACATGCACGACATTCCAAAGCTGACACCGTCTCAGTACTGAAGCTGAAATATGCAATGTTGAAGCAGGCAACTCGGACGATGTCGACCGCGCCGTCAAGGCATAATTTCTGCAAAAGATCCACTGGATAGTAATGAGAGTATGGTAGATACATGGCGCTAGATCGGCCTATAAAAACATTAATCGACAAAGACATATCAACACCAGTGATTGTCCTTGTCCCAATCCTCCTCCGTGGGCTCCCAATCCTCCTCCGTGGGCTCCCATTCACCCCAATGTTCTGCACTAATCGCGAGGCTTTTGCCACTAATCTTGCCAAGTTTGCAAAGGACGAGGGTCTCGATGGTGTTGATATTGATTGGGAATACCCAGGTGTGAGTAGTATTACCTTTCTGTTCGAATGCTTTCACTCTTCGTCGTGTCTTTTGATTGGTGCTAATATTTTGATCCAAAACAGGCTGAGGATATCATGGTCGGAGGATCACCCATTGGAGCCAAGACAGATGGCGTCAACTACCTGCGATTTCTGACTACGCTGAGAGAGAAACTCGACTCTGATATGTCACTCTCTATTGTAGCACCTGCATCGTATTGGTACCTCAAGGCCTTCCCGATTGATCGTATCTCGAAAGTCGTGGATTATATCGTCTATATGACCTACGACCTACACGGTCAATGGGACTACGGCAATCCCAACGCCTTTGACGAATGTCCATCTGGAAAATGTATACGAAGTCATGGTGAGTATTCTAGTGAGCTCGGTCATCCAGAGATAATAACTGACAGTTTGTAGTCAACATAACCGAGACCAGACGGGCCCTGTCCATAAGTAAGTACAGCCCCCAGACTGATAATTGATAACTTGACTGACCAATCTTTACAGTTACCAAAGCCGGTATAGCAAACAACAAGATCTTTATTGGAGAATCGAGTTGCGGAAGATCGTTCCGCATAGCCGAGTCAGACTGTTGGAAGCCCGAGTGCGAGTTCACAGGCTCCAAAGCCGTTTCAGACGCAACCCTTGGGAGATGCACCAAGGAAGGAGGATACATCTCGAATGCTGAAATCAATGAAATTCTGCTGTCAGGCGGAGGCAAGAAGGCTTTCTACGACAGGAGCTCTGAGTCGAATATATTACTCTACCAAGGTACTTATCTCCTTTTACGTATACGCATCCCAGGCACTAACAGATGGCAGGCGACTATATCAGTTACATGACAGACAACGACAAGCTGGAGCGACGTATCATCTGGAAAGACTTCAATTTCGCTGGCACTATCGATTGGGCCGTTGACTTGCAGCAATTCAGAAATGAAGATTTCGATGCGCCCCCAGATATTCCAGAGTCGGGGCCAAAGTATAGGAGAGGTGAAGATAACAAAGACGATGGTGGGAACCTGTGCTACTTCGCTTATCGATACGGCTTCTGCCCTGAATCGATCTGCACCTGCCTTGAAGAAGGGGAGCCTGAGAAGTTGCCGTCGGTCAAGAACAGGGACGAGATCGTGGCAAATGACCCCTTCGGTGTCGATTTGAACCGCTTATGCAAGTTTGCATGTAAGTACGGCTTTTGTCCCAGCACAGTCTGCATGCGAAAGCCGTCAAGCACTGCGGATGATGAAGATGAAATTCCCGAAGGCATCGTCACTGTACCACCTGACTATGATGAGGACTCAGTCAAGACCCGAGATGAGAATAACAAGAAATGCTATATCTATCGGGGGCTGACCGACAGACAAGATGGTTTGGAATCATGCAAGAAGCAATGCCAAGCTACGCTTGACGAAGCCGAAGAAGAAGGTCGGATTTCCAATTACGGCTGCTATTCTATCAGACCCCTTGACTCGCCAATCACCTGGCAGAGGTCACCGTCAACTGGTCTTGAAGTCATCGGTGGACAGTGCTCATGCGACAATTGGATATTGAACGACCTCATGGAAACGATCATGGAGGCGCTGCCAACTATATTCCAAGTGAGTTCATATGCGTGCAGCCTGAGAGTCAGTCAGTCAACTTACTTACGCCTTGGTCTAGACCATTTGTTACATCTTCTTCTCCACCATCAAGCTGGTCATAGATGTTGGGACGTCCTTCTTCCCACCCGGCCGAGCGCTCAGCGCCGGAGCAGGTATGTTTTTGTTCCATTGCTAGCCAACGTAACAGCCGCTAAGAATCAGCAGACATGCTTCTCACGGGTGCTGAAATGATCAACTGGGTCTACAATAAGGATGAGGATCCCGCAGGAGCGTTTGAATGGTGGCTGAGTCCTTGCGGAGGGACTGACCTTGTACCAGAGGAGATCAAGCAAGTGTATGACATTCTCGGTCAGGTTCCCGCTGGTCGTAGTAGCTTCAGAGGCCTCAAGAACATCAAGAAGGGAAGCGGAAAGAAGGGCGACGAGGGGAACCCTACGGATCGTTCCGCACCTCGGCCAATTGGCGGCAACAAGAAGCCTCCAGCAGGCGGCAATAATCCCAATCCCAAGCCGACACCGACACCGACACCGACACCAAAGCCAAAATGCAGTGTTCCCAAGGCTTCGCAAACACAACAACTTGGCGCATTGCACAATACCCTCCAGCTTCTCGAGTGTGATGCAAATGACAAGACGGTGACGACCATATATGTCGTCACATCCTTGACATACGCGGCCAATGCCAAACCTACGGGTGTTACGCGCACTTGCCAGGAAGCTCACACACAGGCTTGCTACCACTATAGCTCAGCAAACGTCAACAATCCACACTGGTCGACATTGAATTGTCCTCAGGAGGCCGCATCAACAGCACGTGAGCGAGGGCGCGGCGTCCCAGCACCCAAGGCAACCGACACTTGGAGGCCAGAACACATAGGCCGCTGGCGACACGAGAGTCATCGTGACGAGCCCAATTGCGACATGGATGAATGGCCTCCTTTCTACCTGCTCTCGCCGACATCTGATACTTTTCAACAATCGGGTGTTGACAGGACTGGTCAGCGAATGCGACGGCTAAAGCGCGCTCATAACACGGGAGCTGCCCATCAATGGAAAGGCGTCTGTTTTGGTCCCCCTCTTGACGGCATGACTATCGGCGACTTCTACAAGATGGTCAAGGATGGCAAGGAGGGTCTCAAAGCGGTAACTGGCGATATCACGAGGTTGAACGTGGAGGTTGATGTTGATGTACGACCGGAGTTCAGCTTTGTTTATGAGTTTGATGAGCCCGCGTTCGTCGGAAACAAACTACGAGATGCAGGATTGTGGGATAATGGATGTTGGCCAAAGAAGGCGGCCAAGACTGACCCTGGATTTGTGCTCCTTTCCTATGACGAGTGGTATGACAAGAACCCGACAGCGAAGGTGTGGAACTATAAAAAGATATACAACCCAAATGGAAAGACGCAAAATGGCGACAAATAGTTAGAGACGAACTACTTTAGTCAACACAGACAGGCCAGATAGCATTTCTGATAGCAATCCCAGCTATATCAGGGAGTTGAAGTAAATGAATCAAGCATTGGGCGACATGGCCTCGGAATCAGTAATTGACTTACCTATTCGTGATGGTGATCTATGTATTGACTGACTCTGGTACTTTCGGCTAGTTATACCGGGTCTTCATTTACTAAAAGGGCAATGTCCGTTCTGCCAGTAACACATTGTGGGAACCTTTGTTTCTGGACATGGGGGTACCAACACGTATTAACAGTAGAAAGGCCACCTCTCGAAATTATAAGTTTCCCTGCCCACCCTCTAGGTATTTACTTACCAGCCATCGGCACACTTGAGAGAATTCCACAACAAAAATGCCTCCGCTTTCAGAAAACAGCTACTCGCCCGCAGAGATTACCGCGATTCTTCTGGACTTTTATCTATTCTTAACAACACTTCACTACGATGCTCAGTACCTCAAACTCCCTCCAGCAGAAGGCTGGCCCGGCATGGAACCCTTATTAGAAAGCCTTGGGAGCTCAGACATGGTCGGCCAAGTCATGAAGCGTATTCCCTACTTTGACAACGACTGTAAAGCTTTCATCTACTACAAGTCTCGACTAGTAGACTATCCAACCCTGTCTCAAAAATGTTTTGAAAATATCATGTGGGGGAGAGTATCGGGATCAGATGAGATATATTCAGAGCGACGAGAGATTATCATTAACATGCGCGATGTTTTCCCACTGGCTACTGGTCGCGAAGCCTGGGGCAAATGTATCTGGTTGAATGTGAGAGATGGGGAAATTACTCTAGAAGAACGCCTGATGCATGACCTCCCGCAAGTCGACCTGAAAGTGTTTTTCGATGGCTTAAAGCAAGACTATATCACTCTAAAGCTCATCCCCTGTCGCGGACGGATCACTATCGAAGCCGAAGAAATTAAAGAGCGGAGAGAGATCATCACGGAGGAGGATGTGATTGCACAGGAAGAGGCATGGGGCACAGATCTGGATATCCAGTATATCCGGCAGCTGTACCGGGGCTTCGGATGGCCCCTTGCCTTTAGGAGAGATGAAGCTTTCGATGCAGTCGACCAGCTGATGGATAGACTTATGATGGCATTCCGAATAATGGCATACTTGTCTGGAGCTGTCGAGTCAGCCCAACCACCGAAGGAGACGATACGCTTCGCCGAGAGCTTCTTGAAGTCAGCCCACTGGTCCTTGCCCTCTTCGATGATAGGCTTCCAGGTCTGCGGGTCGATAGAAGCAAAAGCCCAGTGGATATGGGTGTAAGATCCGTCCGTGTTGGCGTTCTTGGCCTTGAGCCATAAGCAATCGCGCGTAAAGTTCCAAGCTTCGTAGTATCTAATTCTACTCTACTCCTTTAGGCAACCAGAATTCTCCCTGATGTTGTGCCTGCAATTAGATATACACGTGTTCTGGTAGCCTTTTATCTTGCTTCCAGGGCCACCCACGTCAGGTTCATGTACGGCACAGTGGTCAGGGAAGATACCGCAGAACCCCCAGTTACTGTAGCAGGCTTTTAGAGGATATAGGTTCAGGTCTGCAAGGGATATGGAGCTGTTGGCTGGTCGCTTAGTACCCGGCACCAGAGGTCTGCACGCAGCTCCCTCTTGAGGTGAAGGCATGGGCGGTGATCCTGGGCTGAGACACATGCTGTAACTTACAAGGAGGTCGGTGCAGTCAGTCCAAGCCCATGTATTCTTGTTCCACTTCTCTAACTCCTTGACAGTGACGCTGTGCTTCTTGGCTAGCTTAGCGTAAGTGTCCCCGTCGTTAATGACGTGGGTTGCGCAAGTTCTATCTGCTTTGGGCTTGGGCCCCGAAGGTTTGTATGGACCGCCAGCTGAGCAGTAAACGTGATCTCCTTCCTCGAGAGAAGAACAAAGTCCAGATTGGGGATTATACTTAGTAAAGTCGGTACCTCGAATACCACAGCGACGTATAAGAGTAGTGCAGCTGTTACTGTCACCAACTACGATATGCTTGCAGGTTGCGCGCTTCCGAAGAATGCTGGAGTCAATAAAGTCTGCGAGTCTTTCCATAAACTTCTTGGGCTCGTTGGAAGGGGAAGGTGTGGGCGTGGGTGTCGATGTTGGCTCATCGGGATCTGGAAGATGGGTGATCCCAGCTATGTCGTACACCTTTGCATTCGAGAGTGATCCCGAAAACACAACGTCTTTGCCAACGGCCGAAGACCCTTCACTCCACTGTCTAGTGGCTTTCTGAACGGCAGCGATGTCACCGGTAGTGTCCAGAAAACTACCAAACACACGGTTCGCCTTGCGTCCCGAATCGTGGAGCTGGACGAAGGTCTGGTTGGTAATGGAACTCGAGGTGTCCAAGTGCTGGGAAAGGGAGTAAAGGGCCGAAGAAGCAGTAGACTTGCCTAGACCAGCCCCGATGTATAACCCGACAACAATTTCTCCGTGGTAGCCGAACAAGAAGTTTCCATTGCAGCTGTCCTTTGCGTCAAAATACTTCTTTATTCCTTGGAGAAGACTGATGGCGTTGGTAGTAACCGTCTGGTTGTGAGTAACGCCCTGGCTAGTACCAAGACTCAGTTTGTCCTTGACTAGCGTGCCGCTCTTAACACAAGCTACTGAGGTCTCTAGACTGCCTCCCTCGTAAAGAGTTTTGTCCTTCTTCGGGTTTTCAACAACAGTGGTGGTGTTCTTGATGACGGATCGCGACTTTGATGCGAGCGTGCAGCCACGGATCAGAATCGTCGAATCTAGGCTGTCCAGTGGCTGTAAAGCAGAGAACTTTAACAACATGGGGTCATGACAACGTTGCAGACGTTGGACAGAGAAGTAGGTGATCCAACTGTGAACGTTGGACAAGTCCGTACAAGCGAGAGGGCAGTCATGCTGATCAGGATGATAAGTGTTGATATCACTGATGGGTGACGGATCATCATCACTAGCTAGATCAACGGCCTGCGTGCCATCCAGATTAATGGCACAGTCGGAAACAGTGGCTGCCCATATGAGACAGAACAGAAAGAATGAATATCTTGACTAACTCATGTTCATGGAGATAGTACATAAGAAATAACTGAAAATAAGAGTAAAAGAATGATATTTTTTGAGATAGGGAATAAAAGATTGGACTGAGAGATAGTGATGGTGGACGTAATGAACGACAAGATGAACGAGTGTTTGTGAAAGACAGGACTAGTTGGTATCTATCCAGCTTAGATGGCTATCCTCTACACTTAGTATAATGACAGATACTGAGAACTACCTACAGGGCGACTACTCAGTGGCCACCGGAAGAATGGGCGGCGTTGGAAAAGTCTGTCTGCAACGGATAACGTAAAATAATAATGGCCCTGGCATGACGGGAAATTACCAGTAGCTGCATACTGTTCGACCAACACGATTTCCATGATGGATATCACAGAAGTTCATGCGGCTCGTGACTCGGTAAAGTATAGAAACATGAGATGCAGGAATCATGATCCTCCCGACCCGCAACATCCGCCTCAAAAGCACAGGCTAAACTACAGAGATTCGAGTCACGATGTTTCATCCGGCCACAATAAACTAAAAATTTCCTTCAGGAACGGATGCTCATGAACCCGCTCCAAGACGCATCTAGACTATCGCTTGCAGCCCCAAGTTGGGAAGTACCTGACATGACTTTCACTTGGCAGTTGTTGGTTCGGAGTTTAATATCCCTGCTTCCATTTTCGGCCACTGCCCGAATCGTTTATTGATCGACAGTTGAACTGTTGGTTCGAGGTAGTTACAAGGGGAAAATTTATATCCAACGTCTTGGCTCGGACGAGAAAAGCCAGCTTATCAGCTAGCATCACATTCAACGGTCCATGGTACGTTATATCTTCAGGAATTAAGCGATGCCTTACTACGGCGTCCGTCTCGAGTCATCAGCAAATCAAATTGACTTATCCTACGATTCAACACAGCACAAACCAACGAAAGTGCTTTAACAGAGATTGGGACTTGGCTCGGGATTCTTTTGCCAATCCCGCTTTATAAGGATCATTCTGCAAAAGTGTACCTGCAAGATGTGCCTCGGAAGTATGACTTTATCATATGATGGATGAACTTCAATCTCTTATTATTTCACAACGTGTAGATCAAGACAAGACTTCCATCCTGCACTTGTATACACTCATCATTCATTCACTCTCTACTCATTTATCCCAAGAAACAAAGACGAAATGAAGTTTACTGTGGCCATCCTTTTCTTGCAGTTCTCCGCTGTCAATGGTATAATCTATAATACACTCTTCCCTTCGGAGAGGCCAGCTGTTACCGAAGACCCCATCGATTGCATCTTTGAAGATTTCTATCCCTACTTTTCTGCCCTGACTCCCAATGGCAGTCTCTCGACAGCACTTCTGTCCTATGCCGACGTGCTCATTAAGGACTGCCCCTTGACTGATACGGACGTTGTAGGACTCATAACCTGCCCATATCCCGCGCTCTCGGACTGGTGCTCCTTCAGTGATCACGCACCCACAACTCTGTTGCCTGCTTGGTCCTCCTACGGCAGCTCAGCCTCGTCTTGGTGGGCGTCCAACAGCGCTCACGCAGTCAAGTACGCCCGCGTCTGCAAGAAGAAGTGGTTTAATCAGATGATTGGCGTTGTCTACGGCTCAGTTCGACTGAACAACACCATCCATTGGGGAGAATGTTACGCCCAAGCCCATGCTACCCTGGATGGCAAAGTCACCGCAACGGCAACAGCAACAACTGGAATGAAGGCTACCCCTATGGCGCCTAAAGAGACTAAGGGGACGTCGAGGGAAGGTGATAAGGACGAATCAAGTGGCAATGGAAGCAAGGCTCGAAGCCCAGATGCTTGACTCTTTACAGGAATTGGGTTTGTGGCAGCTGTTCTCAATCATGCTACTTAACTAGCAGAGCCTAAACTTGGTTCTTCTTAAGCTTAATATGCGTCACTTATATAGTCTTTGCTTTTCTTTGCGGAACTATCGCAATCTTTGACAGAAAGATAAATCCATTGCATCCCAACACTATATAGCAAATTCTAATAGTATCAGTAAGTCAGTAATACCGAAACTATTATCTAGTGATAGATAAATGATAATGTTTTTGTACATACATGAATAGACATACAAATGATATTATTTTCCTAATTTAAGTCTATCGAAGCTAACAAATCTTTCTTTTTTCGGGCCGCCATATTCAGGTACCGAATTCGTCTATCTATGCGCAAATTATGAGCATTGCCTGATATGATTCCATTCACTTGACACGTGCCCATTGCATGGCAAGATACGTGCCCTTGCTTTACAAGGGTAAAAAGGATCAATTCTAGTGACCCTTGAGGCTGGCAGTCGGGGCGACTATCCGTGTGACATGGTAAACCTTTCAACATGATTGTATGAGTGCCAAGAGCTGCAAGGGCAAAAGAACCTCAATTTCAGAATCAAAATAATATGAGACGTGCGGCTGCGTGGTTAATTAGTGCCAAGCCCGTATCATCCCGAACCGCCATGATATAAACCCTGACAAGACACAACCAACAACGACCATTTTCCTAAGCTTCTCCGGAATTCCCACTTAAAACCAATTCGGATCTATCCAGGGTAAACATTTCCCGGCCAGTGGAGCTCTGACTAACCGCATTCATGAGACTGGCGCTACCGATAAATGGCCTGAGTTGGACCCTGCATTGGTTTCCACCAACAACCAACAGACATCTGAAGCCTCTCTTAGCATTCAGGGAGCTCTTTATGTGGTAACCCAGATAGATATGCAATCTCTTTCCTGTGGCATAGTTGTAGTCAGCTGCATGGCCTTAATGGTTCTCAGAAAAGATATCACATGGCACTATGAACAGAAAAGATAGCACTGAAGACGCCCGGCCCAAAGCTTTGTCTCACGTGCGAAATTACCAAGACTGTAGCTGATGGCACCGAAGATGGAACGATTTTACCCATTACACTCATTTCCAACAGTCGCCATCCACAGCCTGGAACCACCAAGCTAAGCCATGATGATGGTAGGAACAATAAAGACACCAATGAAGAGATCCTTGTGCCCCGGGTTTTCAGTAAGGGCCGAGACGTTGCTGATCGCATGATTCATCACCCAGATTCCCCCAGCACGCGCAAGCCTCATCGATCCGTAGTCGCGAGCTCCAAAACCACTTCAAACCGACATGTTGAAGACTCTATTCGAGCGATAAGGGAACGCACATTCAAGCAGATGAACACAACCGCAGCCTCCAAGTACAACAGGTACAAAAGCCTCGTGGCGACCCTCAAGCCTGAAGAACTCGAGCGCCTCCGCACCCAAGCCGCCCGACAACTCGAGCAGGCAGAAACCGAGAAGGCTGCTGCCGATTTTGCGCTAGGAAACCTGAAGGGCAGAGAAGATCAGATCCGAGAAATCCAACAGCACAGCGACACGTACGTGCCATTCGAGATGGGTGACCTTGAAGAAAAGCAGTTTGATGGGAGAATAACCTCGCAGGGCGTCTTGTCCGGCCTTCTCGCCACGACGAGTCAAGTATTCCTTGATGGCGTCAACAGACTCAAAGACCCCCTGCTCCAGACATACCCCGGCTCTCAAGACCAGTCCGCCGCCTACCAGTTACGCACACGACACGCTGAAGCAGCCGAGAAGCTTCCCGAAGCAAAGCAGCGTGTATACGCCCTTGATCACATCGAAAAGGCAAGGTTTATGCAGGACAGTTGCAACGAGATGAGGGACTACCGACGCAAGATGCGTGTTCTATTGGATGAAACCGAGAGGCGAGTTGAGGTGATGGAAGCAGCGTGTGTCGAGGCTTTTAGCGATGCTGGGACGGAAAATTGGGCCTCATTGCTTTCGGGTGCAACTTAGAATTACTATCAAGCGCTGAAGTGATTCGATATACAAGAGGATCTTGCGGTAATAAGCCATGGCTCAACAAGGCATGATGTGCATGGGCGATGTTCTTGTACAGTATGTGGACGATGGAAAGAAGGGTTATTGGTGAATGCGCCATTTCGTAGCTCGGCATGCGACCAATACGTCAATCATGCTACTCCTAATAGTTGCTCTGATGACCTCATATGCATCTATGGTTTCCCAAATCCCCAGTCTCTCTCAAATTTCTTCCACTTTATGCCAATTGGCTGAACAAGTGTAAACGAAGCACCGGTCTGATTCATCTCTTGCACCCCATTGGTCATGTACAGCGGTGTCATCTCGCCATCGTCGCTGAAAAGCAACTTGGGTCTTTCTCTTCGCTTAAAAACCTGCCACGAGCCATCTGTGAAAGTGACGTTAGAGCTGAATGCTTCTTGAAGCTTGAAGTGCCATGGCCCTGTGGGTTTCCGGGAGAAGAGATGCGAGCCGACGCGAGGCCACTGTTGTTTGTTGTTCTCGACGTAATCTATCATCCAGTGGTTGATTGAGTGCCAATGGCCGCGTTTGTCGCGCCAGATGAATGGATCTTCGGTCCACTCAGGGTTTTCTTGTTCGGAGACGTTCCACGTTGCTCGATATCTAAGTTTATAGTCGCTGTTCCAAGATTTCGCAGTGAAGATGGAATAGTCTTTGATTCCGAGCACGATCTCGCGTGTAGGATTTCTGTGCGTCCAGAGAGGGAAGGCCGATGGGTTTGTGGCGTGAATGCCAGCTGGACGATCACTATCAACGACCATTTTGAAGGGCGACCAAGGGCCACGAATGTCATCGGCAGCCGATACAGAAATGTTGTTTGGCCATCGCGTGTAGCTGATACTCTCACACTTGGTAAACGTCTTATCGTACTCGACACCGATACTATACAAAAGATATTTCTTATCGGCAGGACTATAGACGATATCAGGGTTGTGGGCGAAGTTTTTTGACACTGCATCGGCGTAGTGGTACGGCCCTTGAGGCCCGTTATGCGACTCGGCTCGAATTATGTAAGAATGAGGACGCCAACCCCTCAACCCGCATCCATGGGTGAATTGGACGGTGAACAGATGGAAAAGACGCTTGTTGTCGCGGTCCTGGATGATGCGGCCTCCCCAAGAGGCATTGGGCCAGATATTGAAATCGTCTGGACCGGGAGGCTCATAGGTGCGATTGTAGCCGGTGTACCGGATGACAGGAGCAAGATCGAGACGGCCGCAATCGTTGCCAATCCATCCAGGATCGCATTGACATTTTTGGTGGCGCTTCATGCAGATGCCATTCAGGCTGCAGTCGTCGTCGGTTTTGCAGCAGCTAGCAGTGGCGATCAAAAACGTGAGATATATTGTAGAGCAATGCAAGATGTGCATATTGGGCAAGGGGGGACAGTTTCGGACCCTGCTGAATGTTTGTGCGATTGATACTATAATACGTGACAGCTTGAAGCTCTACACACACGGGGACGGGGTGCATCTTATATGCATTTGCTCAGGGATATGAGCTGTATACCCATTCTCGGACTGATCATCTACCTTTCAAGGCTGATGTCATTGTTCGCATCGCCAGCATGCCAGAGTGTGAGGAGGGGTGGGCTGACACAGGGTTGTTGGTACCCCGCAACCAGATTTGTAGATCATTTATACACCTCGGTATTAAGTACACCGAAATGCCTAAAGGTCTACAGAGGGGAGAGATCCTAGGAAATCTAATCCAGAATTGGTACTTATTATACACAGCGTAAGTCAAGCAACCTTCCTGTACCCTAGCAGGACATGAATATGATACTTGGAACATGACATATCCGGGTAGATCTACTCAAGCTGCAGTCGGTAACTATACATATCGCTCTGCAAGCAGAACGAAGCCAGATCCACAGCGGCACCTATGACAGTCGTGTTTCCCAAGGGGATAAACTAGGCTATCCTGGTTTATATTAGCAGGGGATCAGGGCATTGTATCGAGCAAAGGTAATATCACGTCTAGTAATATACTAAAAGGTATTTAATATAACCAAGTTATATTAATAGCTAGTA